>JAARMF010001684.1:0-14349 GCA_022844705.1 Toxascaris leonina
ACGATATTTATGCTCACCAAAGAGCCTATAAAGGCATTTAACGAGCATATTTAACGTGCATTATCAGCTGCATTCTAGCAATCTCTTAAATTCGACATTGACAGCATTCGCCGAATGACTCATGCAGGAACAACTTTCATTCGCCATTTTCAATCACCCCTTTTCAATCAAAATTAGCTGACAAAGCAGCCTATAATTAACAAACAAGCAGACACACCTCTGCTCATCATTTGCTTAAATAAATAGCGACATGCTTCGAAATATAATTAACCTGAATCAAGGTGCTGTGTATAGAAAGACATGCGCTTGTCGTCAGCTTCACCGGCGAGAAGACTAAGAGGTTCGGCTACCGTGTTCGAGTCCACTTCGATTATTGACGGTATATGCTCATGCGACAAATAGTTGAACTTTGCCGCCTTAGGATGCACATTCGCTATGCGCTCTAAAGTGTTTACTGTCATTACTACAAACATATATCACAAGTGATATTTGCAGGTACAGCATGACTGATCATAAAATCGTTGCAAACAATCGCTTCAGGAGTTGGATCGTGAAGTGGTTGATAGCTGAGTGGTAGATACGGTTGAAAATAAACAATGTTTATTCGAAACATGAACGATGGGATGGTAAAGGTAAACTGTGAACTTCACGACGCACGATAGCTTCTGGCTAGTTGATTATTTCATAGGCCCGGAAATCGTTCCAAGCAATACCACCAAACAATCGCATATTGCCTATTTCGGGTCATTCTATTAATGTTAGTGCAGAACGCCCACCAATTCTACTCAATTAGAAAAGCGCAACAAAGAGCTTCTGAAGTTCGATGCTAAACGGACCAATATCGCGTGATGTTTGCGTATGGAATAACTGCCAATGTACACTGCCACCACAAGGTGTTACGTACATCCAAAGTGGATAGTGTGCTCCTGGCATATTGAATTGCAACCTGTAAAAGATTTGCGGTTAGCCGTATTCATTCAAAGCAAAAGAAATCGTTCCCGAAAATCCAATTCTGAAGGCACTGAAAAAGTGCAGAAACCCAAATTCTGAACTCTCTATTTTTGCCGCTTTTTTCAATTCAATATGCAAAACATTTGCACTTTTTATGGCCTTCACAAATGTGATGTTTCAAGTGTCCGTCCTATTGCTTATGTAGTGATTCAACAATCTTGAAATCGTCTTATAACACATCTCTGATGATAGCTGAAAGATTGCAGTATTAGTGGAGATATGAAAGAGAAATCAAAAAAAGTGAGTAAACATCAAGTTTGTTCCGATGAAGAAAAGCCAACATGCAATAATGGCATTTCAGAAGAGGCAGAAATAAGATGCTACCTGGTTGGTTGTGAGGGATTAAGTTGTATAATGTGTTCAATGCCATCGGCTAGAATTGGCATCGTCATCGTAATTGCACATGCAAATGAACACATTGCTAATACCGTACTTGATAGTAATAATATTTTCATGTCTGCACTCCGTATCTCTGCAAAATCCATAAGAAAGGGAATATCGACATCGTTTATGATAGCAATAATCGTTTCTTTATGCGGTAGTGCTTTCGTTATTCATAGAACACTATCAACGGAAATGAACAAATCGTTTCGAGTTAAATTTAAATTATGGAATAGACTCATCTTCTTTTTGCCTTTAACGGTAAGATAACAGCATAAATAACAATTGAATTTTTATTGAACAGTCAAAAATGAATGATAAGTGATATGTGATAATACAACCATATGCCATAATACAATTATTTACGATCTCGAAATGATTAATCTGTTTTCAGCTGTATAAATTTTGATAGAGGTTTGGAACTATTTCGGCATAACGGTATAGGATATGAATCAAGGACAGACCAGTTCTCTTTTTTTGAAATACTTTGAAATTGTCAACGGGTAATGAATTAGGAAGCTGNGAGGACAGACCAGTTCTCTTCTTTGAAATACTTTGAAATTATCAACGGGTAATGAATTAGGAAGCTGGAAGAAAAAGACTTTGATAGGCAGAAATCGACAAGATGAGGAAACATCGAATCAACTCATGTAAAGATGGCCGCGAAAATGACATAACAAAGCGGATCGTCGGAAAGATGAGACATAATAAACAAACATACAGATCAATACTTGCAAGTTTTTTAAATGTTGCTTCAAACATATTCTCATGCATACAACAAACAAAATGATGAATGTATGGGTGGTCTAAAGGTCCGGGGCATTGTCCGCAATCCCTGAAGGCCGCTAAATCAAACACGTTAACGAAATACTCGATGCAAGCTCTAGCTATAGCCTATAGCAACATATATATGTTAGCATTCTCACATTCGATGAATAGATGTCATGAATATCAAACACACGAACAGGATGCAAATTGCCCTCCAATGAATTCATTAAGGAACATCGAACAAATGAGTGATTGAAAGCGAAATATAATTGAGAAGAGCAGCTTTCAATAAAAGCGCAAAAAAAGAATTCAGAAGACTGCCAGACAAGCGATATGACATGCGCCTTTTGCATCTTACCCGCCTGACCGACCGGTTTCATCAGCTATCAACAAAAAATGAAACGTGCGGAACATTTTAATGGATTCGCTTGTTTGTGCAAATCCTCCACAAAAGATTCTTTTTTATTCTCTGATCTGAAACGTGTAAAATGACAATCCAAGCAGTGTAAAATGCACTCGGATTTGTTTCACCGATAAATATTTGTAACTTCAATGAAAGTTGATTGATTGTATTAAAGGAGTCCCCCCTCTGGCATAAATATGCATATGAAAATTTGTTTGTCTGGATTCAATGGCTTCCATGCTGGAACTATCGAACAAATAAACATTTACATAAACATACGCAGAGACGTGATATCGCCTTGATGAGCGAGCGCATTGCTTGGCAAATTGGCAAAGGCACATTGCAAATCCGAGAGGAATGAAGTCGAAGCAATCAGACCCAAGCAAGAAGAAAAAGCGGAAATTCGGTTGAGTTGGTTTTTCAATGATTGTGCCGGGGGGGGGGGNAGGGGAGGGGTGAGAGCCACTGAAAAGCGGATGACGCATTTTGACTGCAGAATCAGCGAGAATCCAATAGCAATTGGCAAACGGCTGCCGCAAAGCTTGTTGTGCTTCGCCATTCGCCATTTAAGACGTCTCTCCGTTCGAAGGCAGTCGCGATGATAAATGATGAAATGCCGAAATGCGAACAACAAAACGCCACTTCTTTCCGCATGCATCCTCCCAGTTTACGCGTAAAACGAATCAATGCTTGCTGTGGTGACCGCTGAAGCGTCATAGTCATTTCTGCGCTAACATACTAAAGAAAGCCAAGGACGGGAGAGACAAAGGTGGACAGATGGACAAAGAGACGGGAATTCTCGCTCTTAGTGAAGGCAGGATCTCTTCACAAAAAGCAGAATCGTCACTTCTCACATCCTGCAGTCCCCTACCCCCTTCTTCCATCCTTTTCTACCAATTCCAGGGGCTGAAGAGGAATGCGCATTTTGGCCTATATCGCAAGCAAGTTTTTGGAGGAAAGGAAAAATTTCCATGAGCAGAATCGTCTGAGTTTTTCATTATGAAGTTAACTTCATTACGAAGTTTATCACGTACTCTGTGAAATAAATTCTGAGCAATTAACCTTTGCAGAAGCAACCTTCTCCTAGAAAATCAATCTCATGGCTTGGAAGCTGGCAAAGAGATTTCAAGCAAGTGCAAATAGCCATTAGTCTAACTTTTTGTGGACAAGATACGAGACTGACCCCGGAATGTTACAGCGCACATCAACGTTTACAACAAGCCAACCATTACACCTCCTGTTTCATCGATGCACATAGCGGCATCAATGTGTGAAACTTCTGCTTCATTTCTTTTTATTCAACAGCAAATCGAATGAGCAAAATGCTCTAGACACTCGCACCTTGTCTCTTCTCTTGGCTTGGAACCTCCATCCACCTTCCATAATTGCCGAGCAGAATATAGGCCCTCATCTCGTCATGTTGAGTGGCAGATAACATAGTTGCCTCCCACTCTCCGTTCGAGTCATACTTTTGATTTCGAATATGCGAAAGGAACGACTCTTTCTCTCCCATCCTTCTCGCTCCTTTTATAAACTTACTCTCGAATAAACATACACTACAGACTTTGACAAACTGCGAATGATATGGGTCTACGAATCTATAAAGAGGAAAACATCGGGAGTTCTTCTTGAATTTCCTACAGTCATTTGTGATATCCATTTCTACGGAAGTGAATGATTTAGTGCAGTTGAAGATCAGTTGCTGCTATGTTATTTCCCTGAAAGTCACTTCGAAATGCTTACAAAGATATTCAAATTTGATTGTCGTTCTTAATCAGCACAACTCAACACGTCTACCTCTTATGTCCACCTCTCGACCAATTTGTTGACTGAAAAAATATTTTGCAAAATCTCGGCAGTGATAATCCTCCAAGGACCACATCTATAAAATGACCTCTTTGTTTACGAGACGATATAAACTTAAAGGTATATGAACAAGAAAGAGTAAGCATTAATGAAATACACAACAGCAACTCGAACACACATAAACGCACAGATCAAGTATGTAAATTTCATAGCGATGGAAAGAAAACATTGCATCAATAACATGCGCAAAATGATGTCGATCCATCTAAGTGTTGAAGTAGATGAAAGAGGGGTGAGGAGGGTGAAACAATTAGTTGCTGAAACAACGTTCGTTGAAACAACCAAGCTTACAAAAGAAAGTATTTGAGCTCAGCGAGACGCCTCAACAGGCTTTATAGAAGAACGTCGAATGGCACCGGTCTAAGCTCAACTGCCCACTTCACCATTTAACCACGCCCACTTAGTGCAGTTTTGCAGCTTTTTTTCGAATTGTTGCCTCGCTTACATAATACTCAAATAAAAAATGCTTTAAAAATGACCACAACTTTTAATTTAAAATATCGCAATATTTAAATTGTTCAGCAAATCGTCGTTATTGAAAAGTATCCCCTCGATATTGGTGCATCTTTGGATCCGTTCATCCATAAATGATTCTTCCACGGTCTTTGAAAGGGATACGAATGTATTTATTATAACACATTTGAACGTGAGACTGATAGCTATATGAGTCGAGCACATAACTGAAGCCAAATGGAAGTACCAAATTTTTTTATTATTTCATAAAATTTCCAAATTTTCGACTTCATTGTAAAAGAAACTTCAAAGCGATCTCCGCGGAAAGATGTGCTCAGTCTTAGGCACAAGACGGGGAAAAATATTCCTCTCCGAGATGTCATCGAAAACCGAGTGATGCATGGCGTCGGGTCACCAAGATTCGCCCATATTCTTTGCAGTTCCTAACTAATGACCAGTGACTCATGTATTTTTCAGCAATCTAGAAAACCGAAAATACACAAATTGCCAATGATCTTCTTCTTTGAAACTGTACCACGTTTGATGGGCACATTGGAAGCCACAATAAGCCTTTTTGCTTTGCTTTATGGCCTATGTTTTCATAATTTTAACGTTCTAGAAATTTACACCCGCCATATGGAAAAAATTTCCCCTGAAATATAAGTTTTATTCACATGAAACATGAGTTAAATTAATGCTCAGTTGAATTATTCCTAAGCAGAATTTGGAATATATATGAGGCTCTATGCAAAAAATCCTCTCTCCGCTTCATTGCTGAATGCGTCTTTGAAACGCTTTATTAATAAGATCTCACCCACGCTTTTATTGCTTTTATTGCTTTTCCCTTCTGCGATAATGCTTTTATTCCCTTCTGAAAACATTGAAAAAAGTATTATGGCGATGTCAGGAATGTGGAGGCCTCCGTATCTGTGTATCTGTATATCTCTGCTTTCTGCGCTTGACTGTGCACGTATGCTGGTCCGTGAGTATACCTCTAAATTCGTGCTTGACTCCGTTTGCCTGTGTGTGTCCATGTGTGTTTGTGTATGTCTATGCATATGTGTAAATGATCTTGATATTTGTATTGATATTTTTAGTCTTACATAATACACAACTACAGATGTCTATATAGCACGGAGATGAGCTTTTGCAAGTGCTGAAGGTTTAATGCACGCAGGTAATAATCAGACATGCTCGTTGCCAAGAGTTTCATGACGAAGCTCTTATTGACGCTGATGGTGGTTGATAGTGCAATTGATAATGAACATATGTGACACTGATAAAGCTAATATGTTTTCGTCAGTACACATGGTGGATTTCGAGAGATTGTATTCAAACAACTTGGATGTTTTCAAGTTGTGTTGATTGAAAAAAAAAAGGATTACTATTGGCGACTTTGATTTGCGACAGCTGTTCAGAAATGGCTGCCTCGAGGAAGGCGACTCCCCACTATGCAACACCAGCGCTAAAGTACTGCAGTGAAGCGATACAAATTTGATGTCATGAAGAGCAACAGCTTTGGCGCGACCGTAAGTCAATTCATTTTTTGTTCTGCATCATATTCCCGGAATTTGAACGAATTCTTATATTTGACATTTTTCGGAAGTCAATTGAAATTTTCTTTAAGATCGGAGAATAGCGCTTGTTTGATGTATCATATGAAATACCTGTGATACATTTGGGAAGTTCTGTTTTAAGATTTGCTTTTTTCTGGAAAAAATAATATCAGTGTTCTTGCTTTCCCGTTTCTTTTAAATTTATGAAAGGCTAAGGTGATCGCTGATTGCAATTAGATAGGCTAACCTGCAAGAAAGCTTGTATCTTAGTTTCACAGAAACGATCTTGGAAAATATGGATTGTCTGCTAAATAATTTCTTTTGTTGCAGAAGGGATGAAATGTGATTTCAGATTTTGATACGTCCACGAGACTTCTTCCTTGAGAGCTCGCTGAATTGAGGGAGCGGATGTTGGCAATTTAGATTATCTACGGAAACTTGAAAGGGCAACTTTGAATGGCTCAACTAATGACTTCTCAAAGCAAGTCTATTCGTTAACAAGCCCAAAGCACTTCAGGGCAATTCAATGGATCTCGTTTTTGAACGGTATAAACGCAAATTCCAAAGCTACGTGCAAATTACAGCGAAAGCTCATTTATGGATAATTAAAGCCGTATATATGGCGAATTATGCAGCAAGATCCGCAAGCAGCAAAACCGCTTCCAAAAAATGGCAATACAGAAATAATTTAGCAGATCAAACGAAGGTATTTGATTCTGATTCAACGACTTCTTTAAGGGTCACCTNTAACGAAGAAAAATTAACAAAATCGACTTCTTTAAGGGTCACCTGGCAACAAAGTATTTCAATTCAAGCCTCGTGAATTTTCAGCTTTAACGTCATCAGTGAACTACTTCAACAACGTTCTTCTTAAGCTTACAAACACTGCTCTGTATATACGAAGAATGATTAATGGAAAGTTATGTGAGGAATGCCGCATAACACTCAAGCTTGTTGTTTACTTCGAATGCCACATCAACATCAAAGTAGTGCACAAGAGCACAATATTCACTGGATACCACACCCTTAGCCACTCATTGATCTTGTTCGATGCCTTGAACCTTCTCTCCATTTACATGGTTGTTTGCTGACTGTCAAGAGAGTTTCTTCAAGTAGGTTCGTCAGAACTATGTATCATAATTGTCAAAACAAACAACTTGTCATTTATTGCTTACATGCTCGTAAACAAAGCAAAGCGAATGGATTGCATATATAAATGAGTGGAATCAAATGCATCACATTCAACAGCTTTATGGCAATTATCAAATGACCAAATTTGGCCATTCTGACTAAGTGCAGAAACGCGAAGCAACGATTTAGAACCAATGAATATCTAAAACGCGAGATATATTTGATGGCTAAATGCCAGCTTCTTCGATAGATTCGCCACTTGGTGAATGTAAAAGATGAAAAGCGTAAAGCCGAAACGGATATGCCACTTGTTTACATAAGCGCGCAGCCGAGGCATTCATCATTTTCGATGCAGCGTTCGTTGCCCCTTTTGAGTCATAAGCCGTGAAATGCCATCGTTGAGCCAACTCAAGTTTTTGCTCGTTAGCCAAGTAATATGCCATTTTCTGGCTATTCCACAATGATACCCCATTTATTTCGCCATTTTGTTTGCACTCAACATGAACTGCTCATCCAATTCTATGAGCCCGCAAATCACAGTTCCATTGAATTTTCTCGTCGAATTTTATCGCGAAAGTTTTTTCAACTCCCGAAGAAGGGAGATTATTTGATTTATTTGGTAAAAGAGTCGGTATTGAGAAGGCAAAAAATGCACCTAAGAGACAGCTCCCATGGCATCTTCTCCTATTTACGCGCCCCTTCTTGCTAATAATAAGGATGACGACAACCTCTAATGTTCGAACCGTTCAAATTCCGATAAAGTTGAAATATTGCAGTGTATGTTACGGAATTCCCATTTCACTATTGCGATTTCGAAAGGAAATTATGAAGAAATATTTCTTTCAAAGGTTCGTTAGCTGATATCTCTTCAGTGCTTAGAGTATGAAGAAATGAACCATCAGAGCATTAAACGCCAAAGCACATCGATCGCTTTCGCATCGCATTCAACGAGAAATAAAACTTCTGCTCGAAGCAATTCGCACATTATTTATTGGGAATTCCTTACTGCTATTAAGTGCTTCACAAAAAATAGAAGCTTTTCACTATTGTTAGCATTAATCAGTTGAAATTTCTTCAAGAGTGTCGATAAAATATAATTGGTGAACAGAAATCTCGCAATTCGAGAATTTCCGCTTTATTTTCTCAAAATTAAAAAAATTTCAACGCATACGGAAATTCACTTCAATATATAGCGTTGATATATTCAGCAGAAATTCGAACAGAAATTTCTATTCATTGAATAACTGCACTCAATCGTTTCCGTTCAAAATCATTCAGCAATGACTCAGCACTTCGAATCTAAGATGAGAATAAAAGAGATGCTCTAATAAAAGTGAATAATTCAATGAAGCAGGCAGCAGTTGATGAAAACACAACTGCCACAATAAACACATTGCAATAAATCAACGTTCTATTTCATGTAAGGTTTCGCAGTGAATGTGGGCGATTCGTTGGGAAGTTGCAGCAATGTTTCACAATTCGCTCGCATATACTTTGTAAATCATCGACCTTCACTCAGCAATTTTCGCTTTATTTCCAAAATCTTTCACATCAATAAATTTACCTCCGTATATTTGTACAATGATCGAATTTCAATGATTCATTCCGATCTTCATAAAGCACACTTCATTGATATTCCTCTTCCTCGATGATTAAGTTTCATTCAGTTCTTCACTTTGATCCTCCACCTTGTGCCATAAATACTGACGCGAAGATATTTCGAACGTTTATCAGCTATTAATCGACACTGTGACGTTTCTCTTCGATGATGATTTTGCAGCCGAACTGTATATCGTGCAAGATTTCTGCTATTTCATCTCAAAATTTTTCTCTGCATATGTACCGAACAAGACACCACATACTCTCTTTTTCAAGCAAATAGCTGAAATAGCTGAACGTAACGATCACAGCAAGCACATCAAACAATCTTCCGGCGAGTGCATTTTTGTTGGCGTTTTTGTGCTGCAACAAATAAATTTGCGCGGCATTTTTGAAGTGAAACTGCTATTTTTTCTGTTCGCATTGCTATATTGCATTGATTTGTACATAAAACAAGATAAAATGTTTTATACGTTGCTTGTGGGTAATTTAAACGAATTGGCATTGTTGTGGATGAGCATTCCGCATGGTCACCTGACGCTTTGAACTGCTAAAAACAGGCGCTTTTGACGTCATTGCATTGCCAAAATTCCTTCGTTCGAACAACAGACGCCACAAGTCTCGAGTAACTTTTGCATCCTCCACTATTGCGGTGCTCTCTTTATAGCACTCTCGCAGGGTATGGATGAATAAATGAACTAGTGGTCGCATCTGCTTCAGCAAACCGACGGCACCACACTGCTTCAAAAAAGACTCTTCGCTAAGAGAGATTGTACTAACGGGTAGAGGGAAGATTTCGAAGACGAGCTATTAATTGCTACGAAAGGCGTCGATCGTTGCGCTATTGAACGTCACACCTATCATATAACCTCAAATAGAATATCCCACCTCTATAATTGTCTTATGCCCATTTGAGGGAAGAGGTAATGTCACCCTCTACTCGACGAGAAGTCCAGTCAAATCTACTATATGTTTGGGAGGTTCAAGCATTGATTATCTCTTTCGAATCATCTCCTGGCAGAAGAACATAAGCATGCGCTTTTCAAATCAAATTTAGTGAACGGAAGTGCACTAAACATTTGCGTTCATAATTTAAGTGCAATTCATTTCCGCTTAAATTTCGAAACTATGCGAGTGATGTGTTTTTTATGCTATATGACCATTATAAACGCCAGATGGCTAGTTAACGAATGGCTTCGAACGCATTTATGGTGAATACATTACACAGTGTATATTCTCGATGATACATTTGAGCTATATTGAAAGCAATAAAAACTTTGATGAAATAAAGGCAACACATTAATGCACATATGGGACGCAAATGCAACATTTATAACGTCGAATTATCACATGTGCGAATTGCTGAATGTTTGAAAGTGAATCTCCATTTGATGAGTCATCATGGAGTGCATAAAACTTTGATTGATTTAAGAAATGCTCTTTTGACGTTAATGCTTCTCTTTTATTTAACACGAAATTATGGTCGAAAAGACCGGAATTATGCAATTTCAGCTGAGCTAAATTCGCTTGGAATACAAATTTTGCTGCATCGCTCAGTCATTGAAACAGTTTCCATAGGTCCAACTAGACGCAACNATTTTGCTGCATCGCTCAATCATTGAAACAGTTTCCATAGGTCCAACTAGACGCAACTTTCTTATAAACAAAATGAGTCAAAATTTTTAGTTGCGGTAAAGAATCTTATCGCCTATCGCATCACTCAACGATTGCTGGGGAGATATTATGACCGAATGGGTGTTATCGTGAACATTCAGTGTTTGGCTTGCTTTTGCTATCTCCTCCAGAATAGCACTTCACCTGCCATCTTTAGCTATTGCTTTATTTGAATTATTCACTAATTTGAAAATTTTGATGTGTAAGACTCAAATTTTAGTGATTTCTCGAGATGAGCTTAGAATCAAACGTGTGCTAAAAGGAAGCCGAGCAACTCGAGATGGCACTTTATTATTTTATTATAGTAGGATGGAGCATCATTATGAGACGATCATCAACACTATCGGTTCATTCATGCATGTTCGGTCGATGTATATCTGTTACCTTTACGAGCCACAGTGCACGGCAATTGATTATAAGTGAATATAGAAGTTCAGTTCACAAAAAGCTGAAAGCATATAAGGCGAAATGTCATCTATATTGCTAATGATATCGCTGCAACCGAGGATACAACAGCCCTCTTATGTAATAACGTTTTGATATTGTATTTGAAAAAATATTTTATGTGGAGTTGTAGCATGGTGCATCGAAGGTGATTCCTTAGAAAGGGTAAGAAGAGATGAACGGGTCACGTTCAGATCCAACTCATTTTCTCCATTTCCCGTAGTGATCTACTTCAAAACAAGCAGTTATATTCCACAGCAAATTTTCACTTGCACAAGTACGTAATCAGGTGGAGGTGTAAGCAACCTTATGAACTGCCTATTTCAGTTAGGTGCATCGTTTTCATGATTGTAGTCTCAGTTTCGACTTCTGTCAGAGATAAACGTTTCTCAATGAGGCTACTCTACGCACGCAGCAATCATCAAATTTTCTTCGTTTGCTCGGAGTGAGTCAGCAACGATAAAGAGAGATGAATAGTCACTTTAAATCGAAAATTTATGATTCCTTCTTATCTCTCCACAACGATTTTTTACCGCACAATTAGCGACAAATTACGACTTTCATATGGGTATCCTCTCGACCAGGTGAGCAGAGATACCTGAAAAAAAACAGAAATGAAATTTTCACAACATTTTGCAATAAATCATTTATTTTCTCTTTTACACCACTTCACTCTCAGCGTGTTTTACAACTTTACAACTAATGAGTGTTCACCAAGTATTACTCTCTCTCCTAAATTATTTTAGCGTCCTACAACTCATTAAAAAATAGTAACTAAAATATATTAGTCACATTAATTTGGCGTATAAAAATTCTCAATGCATTATATATCGAAGATGACTCTGCACCACAAAAGATCGAAGATCAACTCGCTGAATGCTTCAAAATTCGCATATTTTATTACACTAATAAATTCCTCAAAAAAGCGTTTATGATCAAACCACACAAATAATATGGTCCTTCTTTTCTCTAGATGTTGCTTGAAGTGTTTGATAAAACGCCTGAATATACATTTAANNNTTTAAAAAAAAATTACATTTATTCTCTGATAGGTAATGGTAATGAGAAGAAATATGCTATCGCAGAGGTGAATATTACGATTACCTTTATTATTAGGATTAACTTTATAAGCTTAATGTTCGAAATGTTTTTCCTTGATAGTATTGCATATACCGCTCGTTGATGGTGTTGCTTCTAATGCAAGCCATATTGCATATATGCATCGAGGAAAATTATAGCATTGAGGAGGATACTGCGGTATTGCATATTGCATTCGAACAAAAATCGACATTTGAAATGCACGAAATGAACATCTAAAAATAGATTCACAACTGCAGCATTTTGCGACGTAAGCAAAATTCGATGTGCGTCAATGAGCGTGTTCTTTTGTTCAAAGAAAAAAGCCCACCTCGTCGTATGCTTTGAAATGCACATCATCTGCAATATTGTTCTACGGTGAGGACGATTAAGTATTTGTGTTGCGAAAAAATAACTTTCGAACGGAATATTCATGAGCGAACATAATGCAGTGCATTCGTTAAGAACATTTTAAAAGGCGTTTCCTGTATCTATATTGGTGCGGTGGTGAGAATGCTAAATTGGTAACAGAACTCTATCAGTTCAGAAAAATTAGTTGAGGGCAAAGTGCACTCTGCGAGTTTCGATCTGAAATGAGCGAAACTGAAGGCCGAACACGATGAAAGATGAGTTACGAAACTTTCCTTTCCAACGGACCCATTCGAAGTGTGACTCATTTTTCATCTCTTAAGAGCCGAAAAGACATTTGTAGCTCGAGCGAAATGGCAACGGCCGCTCCTGCTTTCACTTCCTTCTATCCTCCGCATCCTTCACCTCTTCCTTCTACCCTCGCGCCCTCCATCCACCTTTCAAAGGCCGCCTTCGTAAAAGATATAGTTTGCAGGAAAAGTTTTGAATATAGCACGGACTACTCGTCTGCGCACCAAAATAGACTCCACCTATATATTATTATAAATTTCCTTGTGATTGATGAAACGAGGATTCGACAGCATGGATGATGTTGACGAATGCCACCGAGGATCAAACTGAGATCTCATCATAGGCTTCTTTGATGGTGGACAGGCATATGGCGGCATGTTCTGTCAGTGGACATTGATGACACTGCAATGAGATGATGCTGGAAATCAGATTTCGTGTGGATTAGAGACAGTTATATTTTTGAAAAAGGGATATCGATCAGTAAGGATTCGAAGCAAAACCTTCCAATCGGTTGATGAGTAATGATGCTTAAATATGGAGGTAATTCTGAGGTGAAATCTCTGTTGAAATCAATGCAAATAGAAATGAATAGTGAAGACGATAAGCGAGTTTGCGACAGACAAGGTGGATGGGTTGGCCAGAGAATGTCGACCCTCCCAAAAAAGCCGTCAAACATTNCCCTCCCAAAAACGCGTCAAACATTGAAAAAACATCGCCTTGACATTTGCTGAAGCAAAAAAACGTAAAGAGCGGGGAGGATGCCGTTGAAGGCAATGGAGTTCCAAGAACAAGCGGGGCTGGAAAATCCGCGATGGGCATTACCGTTCATAGGATGAATAAACGATGTCCGAAGGAAATTAAATATATCTGAAATAAGTGCGAAATCACGTCACACAAGCTGAAAAGATATATACCGCGATGGTGAGATCATCCAGCTCTGTAAACTGCTAGCTGAAAAATAAGAGGTATGGAGCAATGCATTCGTATTTAACCTCTACCAGCCGCATGTACACAACATTTTTCGACTGATGCGCGAGAGCCGATTGGATACAAGATGGATGCAGATTTCTAGAACGTTGAAGCATTCAAAATCGTGTCGAAGTGATAAGGTCAGTCAGAAATTAGTGCAAGACGGGTACAAGGCTGTGCTGCAAACATAGTTCGTCAACCTGCCTTCGAGAGCGCTTTGAAACGATTTGAAACGATGGGGCAAATAGATCAACATCCAAACGATATATGCACTCATAAATGCTTATACGCCTAGGTGCATACATCATACGCACATCCATTCACTTGCGGACTCGCATGCCCATACAAATACGCCCA
>JAARMF010001685.1:0-16187 GCA_022844705.1 Toxascaris leonina
GTTCAGTTTCTAGATTGTTTTTACAGCCAGGGGTTTTCATTGAGTTACGTGGACTGACCCAGTCGTTTGAATTTGCCCCTGAAAGTTTGTTATACATAAGGGCCTGCTCATCCAGTGTTACTTCATTTAACTTCTTACTGAGTAAGTGGTACTGAAAGGTACTACGAATTTAGCAAGTCAGCTTTTAGGAAATTGCAAAGTTCTTTTTATTCAAGACCACATGCAGAAAATGATGTTACTTTAGCTTCGATAGCCGGTCGAGCACGAATATGAGTTCTTTCATTTTTTGTAACTCGCATATTTTGTCACAGAGCTGCAATGATCCTATACTGTGATATGTATGTCCCAAGATTCGAAAACTCTTGCTTGCAAATTTTATTGACGATGGCAACAGAAATATTGCATCCGAGTCGTCCAAAATTCGAGACACTCAATTTCATGACTATCGGAATGAATTCGCCTCAAATGCAATTTTTGCGAAGCAACTTCTTTCAAAATTCTGGGATTTTACAACACGTCAGCACTGCTGTTCTAGCCGAACGTAGAATACATTTATGGCAACCTTTTATAGGGTTCAGTTCAGTCAAACTTACTCGATTCATTCATTTTTCGTATGTCAGCGAGGACGATGCTGTTGAAAACTCTATCGTTTGGTACGTTCTTGTCAAAGTGCAAAAACCACAATTCCAACAAATGTATTGGTCGTTCCAATCGACTGGATTTTATGACCCCTCGCACTGTGCCATACATTTCCTCAAAGCATTTAAGCATAGGACGACTGCTCCTGCAAGCGATATCCAGTTATAAAGAGAGATGAAATATTTTATTATCGTATAAGGGAGCTTTGTTGATGTGCGAAAATCGATGTTGCGTTAATGAAGTGATAGATGATAGGCTTAACAAAGCCAACGATGAACCATCCTAGCGTTTACTCATGCATGTTTCGCCAGTCCTATTTCGCTTCATTTAAGGCTGTTATGCGTTGTCAGCATTTTTAATCAATAGTTGCTGGTGCTCTACTCGGAAGTTTCGAGTGTTTCACCAGAGGGGGGATAAAGCATCAGCGTTTGTTTGCCTTTGGTTGATCGGTTTTGAGTTAATTTGAAGCTAGAAAAAGTTGAGTTCAAATAACATTTAAAGTACACAATTTTATTGCCATTTTTCTTTCCGTTCGGATAAAATGCAAGGCGGCGAATTTTGTCCAGTATGCAATAATGACTAGTTGTGATGACAATGTGAGAAGCGGGGAGTAAAAAGGATAGAAAAGAGTGAGCGAAGTGATGGGAATTGCTCTTGAATATCTAACTTACACCCTCAGAAATTCTATTTTCACAGGCAAAACAGCATTTTTATGTTTCGTTGCTAAAGAAGCGATGTTGCACTGCACTGCCTCCACTCTCTTTCCTCAAACACTCGGAACAATCACTCCAGCATAATTTTCATATTTACTATTCCCGAAACAATTACTTTCTTCCAATTTAACTTTTTTCATTCACAAATTACCTTTGGCAGACCACAAATCACATTTAAGTTCAAGAGGCTATTCGACTTGGCAGCTGGGTAAGCGTGTTTTAAAGATCAGTCGAGAGTGGAGCAATATTCACAAAAACAATTGTTTGTTTCATGCATATGAACGCCACTGAAAATTTTCCATAATTCAAGCGGCCATATCGCCAGTTGTTGTGCAATCTCTCTTGCGATTGGCGATTTCTTGAAAGGCGCTTCACGATCACATCCTTTGCTCAGAATTGTTAACGCCTCTCCTATTTCGAAGGCTTCTCAAGGACTTCTCCTTTACTGCGAAATGTCATGGGGTAGGGTTCGTCGATTTAGTTTCTTCAGGCATTCCATTCATTTTGTCCAGCTATTGATGCAGTGAATCGTCAATATGTCGATCAGTGCCGAAGATACGTCGTAAATAATGGAGCCCTTCTTTCGTATGTAGTCCAAGATCAAATGCACGCACCACCGCTGTGCACGTTTATCAATTGAATCTCCAAACATTTGATATATTGAAAACTCGCGCCCTTCGAACTTTAAAACTTTCCCCGCGGCTCACTTTTTACAGCTGAATTAAACGAGCTAGTTGAGAACTTGCATCATCCCTTTTGTTTTAGTCCGCTCATGAAATGGCTCCTTTACAGCTTACCTTATGACAAAAATGATTCATCAATTGTATTACCAACCAGCAGTGCCAACTTGGGCGGCGAACAATAATTCACAACATGCTAACGTTATCCTATGTAATGATAAGATGAATCCAAAACTCGGTCTTACGATATGTGCCGAGGGATGTTTTTGCGTATGAAGTTAGAGAAAAGTCATTCATAAAAAACTGCGCGAATGCCACCTAACAATTCTCATCAAGAAAAGTTGCTCTTCAGTTCTGCGCATCAACGCACACATTTTTCCAACTGTTTATACCAACAGCATTTTTATCTACTGTTACGTGAGTTTCCGGCTTGTTCCTCCCACTTTTCCGTTATGAAGTGGGAAAGGTGTGGTCGTGAAGATTATCTGCTGCTATTCACATCCACTAACCTCTTTACTTTTTCTGTCTGTTTCGGCCACATGACCAAATTTACTATGGAATTTGCCTTTGTTTAGTAATTTATCAACCGGTCGGATCGTTTCTTGCCGAATTTAGCCCGCCAATATTTTGTTTAGTTACGAAACGCGCTTCGTTCACCTAATCAGAATGCTTGGGGAAATTCGTTCCTGCTGGTTTAGTTTGAAACCAGCAGGGATTTTCGTTCAGAAAGTTATGGACCGGATTTTTTTCCTCACTTTCGATGGCGATCCCCAAATCTGCCCTTTTTGAACAAAACTGATTCTTGCCATTTTTTTAGCTGTCCAACTTTTTTGCATTCCCTGCGCCACTAGGACCATCTGATGCAAGCATTTGCGCCGTTCTGCTATCACCTTGGTTTGTAGAGTTGTTCTGAAGGGCTCATTTAAAAGATGATAGTCTGGTTGATCTTTGCACCTATCCGTTAAGTATGTCATTTAACGTTTAAATGAAAAATTAACCACTTTCATGTTAACTGGAGCTATCAACAAACAAAACTTGTCAATGTTCGCGTTACCGTTTCTTTGCCTTGCTACCCTTCAATCCGTGAGTTTTCAACTGAGCTGACTCCGATGAACAATCGGGAAGTGAGAAGGATTTCCGAATATGGAAATGTGGACTAACGTTCCTTTACGATGCTGAATAATTATATTTCGATTGGCATTTCCGAACACTTGCTGACAAATTGTTGCAGTATTTCCCGATTATTGCATGCAGCACTCACCATGTAGACGTTTTTCGTTTTTATATTCGATGCAACACACTACCAGCTTTCTTGAGTTGCACAGTGAAGGGAACGGCTTTGATATCTTATCGGATCACAGGTCTTTTGCGAGATGCCTTCATTGCTTTCGTATGTATTAGATTAACCCAATATTTCGCTAAAAATGATGCAATTATAAACGAAGAGGGTTCTATGTTATTGTGGTGTCATTGCATTCAGAATTCAAACAGCCACTCATTTTCTGCGTCAGCATATTTGGCGTGCTAAGTTACAGCTGACTGAGATTCCCTTGAAATCCATCGCACTTCCATATTCGNGTAAGTTACAGCTGACTGAGATTCCCCTGAAATCCATCGCACTTCCATATTCGCCATCAAAGAGCAGAAGCTGCTGTGAATATTTACTCAAACGTGCTTCTCTGTATGTCGCTTTTTCAGCACATGTAGGCCTTAAACAAACAAAGTTCTCAGCTATATCGTGAAAAAAAGATATTTGACGCCAAATTCTTTCGGTTATATTTTAGATGTAACATCGCTATTAGTCGTGCCCCTCGCTTGTTTCAAGTTTTGATGACGCTACTACGCTGTATGTTTTGATGTAGAACGCTTTTCTCCATCAACTAATTTTGCAATGAAATTGTATGGGATCGTCGAGACTATCCATTACAGCTTCGAATATTGGTGGAACTGATAGGCCTTCGCTGTTTTTTCCAACTCATGCTTCCTCCATTTTCTCCAATTTTAAACTTTTTCGCGATTTGTTGCTGCTATCGCTTAGTAGCGTTTCATAAGATATGCTTATTTTGCTCACTTCATACTTCTAAATGATATCAAATTAGCAAAACGAGAACGCTGAAGGAAGTGATGTAATTTTTTCCAATATTCGAATACTTAGATCCTCGTGGATTGAACCTTTGTGAGATTCGCTATAATCTGGCGCATCGGAAAACTTTAGGATAGACGAAAAAGACGGGGAAGCGGAACAATGAAAGAGGCAAATGGGTATATGATTAATTAGGATCATTCCCCAATATGGCTATGGCAGCTTCGTCATACGCAAATGGAACAGTGGAGCATTGGGCAACGAATTCGGCCTTCGTCGAAGTACAAGTCGTCGACGAAATCAAGACAGAAGTTATGACCTAATGATAGGCCAACGACTCTGCTGAAGTCCCCATTCGCCACGCGTGAGTTTCACTTGATAAACAGAGGCTGGAAAATTTTCACCTGCCTTACGAAGGCTGAAAAATGAAAATGCTTCACCTTTATCTCACTTTCAAGCACAAACTCTCAGTGATAAAGCAGCTGCCTGCATCATTTCCAGTCATCATACGGGCTGTAAAGTCATGCCGGCCTCAGTTTTTGAGTGATAAAATTCAGCCGATAAAGTCCCGTTGGATGCCGATTTACCGAACTTTAAATGAATTATACTGCGCGAACGATGGGTTCTGTAATTTGCATAACGACACCTTCTGGTTTAGCAACTGGAAGAATTGAAATATTCCGCGAGGGAATTGTAAAAGAGGGATTTTCCCACAACTACTTGTAATCTCTCTTTCTCGCATCTTTCCTAGTACGTCCCATGGTGTTGATTCGGAAGTATAATAATTCGTTTATTCTTCTTCATTTGGAAGTTTCTGGGGAAATTTTGAAATAGTCGTCCTAGCTAAACACAGATTGTCAGTTTGCGTGGAGCAACATCAGTGTGTGCTTTGGTTTTTGAAACAAACAGATTGTTCCACTTCCACTATAAAAAATTTTTGCAACGAATTGACAAAATAACAGGTAACGATGTAATTTATGAGGTGGCGTTTCGCCATTATCAGGATCTATCTACCGCTTTCCCGAATTTCGTTCTCACACACTCTTGTCAGCAAATTTTAAAGACCGCTTTGGTCAAGCTGCACCTGTGGAGAAATGTTTGCGAATTTTTTTCTTGAAATCTCATGTTCAATCAACAACGACGCCTGATTTCAACTTTCGGGCAGAGGGAATTGGTTACTCAGATTTCGCCATAAGTTTCAACAGTGAGCCCGCAATTTATCAGTTGAAGTATCGAACAATAAAGCACCCATGCATACCCGTCTAAAGAAAACGCGCAACCCTAGGTCACCGTAATGAGCAGCCCTTAATTCGCGAAAGCAGATAAAAATGTTGCATCACACTACGTATTTAGGAATTTTAGAATGATTTAGGGGTTTTAGAATGCTACAAGTGGCACAGTAGAGATTCTCGTTTTGCAAGGAGTTGTCATTTTGACGGATTGCAGTCTTTCACTTTGTTTTCCTTTTTTAGCCGATGCATGAACACGAGGCCGATGCGTCTATTTATTTCCATATATTTGTCCATATTGGATTCAATCCCATATAATTTCAACTAGGAAGCCATTTCAACATTATTTCAACATTAACCAGTGCCCTGTGCGATGAGTATGCAGCAATGAAAAGCGATCTTGAGAGAGAGAGCTGTCTTGAATACGATTGAATCAGCACCATATGCCTAATAAGCGAGAAGACTTTTTCGAACATCTAAAACTTCTTATCAAAGGGATTGCGTGGTTTTCGAGCCCACGCATAGAAGTAGCAATGAGGTTCCCGAAGGAGATTAGGAAATCAAATAAAAGCGAAGTGAAAGTCAATGAGGAGAGCACAAATCAACGCGCTAGTAAATTTCTTTGCACGTATTTGTAGGAAGCTCTTGACGGATGCTTAATGAGCTCGAATTTTCCTGTCGAAATCGCCGTCTGCATAATTCAGTCGAATTTATTCGACTCACTTAGAATGCCAGAAAATGCGTTTGAACATTCATCTCGACTCGATGTTTAGAAGGATATTTGTGGTGTTCCCATGTCTCACGCAGTCATGAACTACAGAGATGAAATTCTGCCATCACAAAAATAAAAGTTTGCATTTTTCGGTTGGTGGAAGGGTTATTGCTCTCGCAATCCTGTCAAGGCAGCTTATGCACAATCCAGCCGCTTGTGCAGAGTGAACAACTTTTGAATGGTGGGGATAGAGAAGGGAGTCATCGGGCTGACAATGGAGATTTTGTGCGATTTTCTTATAATGTATGGGGGCAGTTATGTGGAAATGATGCAAATATGGGTCAGTTGAGTGCAAAGGAAGCGAATTTGGAGGCAATTATGTGGGAATGATGCAAATATGGAGTCAGCTGAGTGCAAAGGAAGAGAGCTTGGAGTCAGCTACGTGTAATGGAATGAAATATGGAGTCAATTGACTGCAATGGAAGCGAATTTGGAGTCAGCTATGTGGAAATGATGCAAATATGGAGTCAATTGAGTGCGGAGGAGGAGAGTTTGGAGTCAGTTAAGTGTAATAGAATTAAATATGGAGTCGACTGACTGCAATGGACGCGAGTATGGAGGCAGCTATGTGGAAATGATGCAAATATGGAGTCAATTGAGCGCAAAGGTAGCGAATTTGGAGGCAATTATTTGGAAATGAAGCAAATATGGAGTCAATTGAGTGCGAAGGAAGCGAGTTTGGAGTCAGTTAAGTGTAACAGAATTGGATGACAATTGCTCACGCAGCCAATGAGTTTCCTCGAAGTGATGGTCGCGAATTTTTGTTGTTTGAAAAGGGCTCAGTTAACAACATTTTCCTATATTCCCTCAATTGACATTTATCTCATTCGAATAAACCTGGGTCGCTTCAGGGCAACAGTATTTCGCTTCCAACGAGAGTATCCCATATCTATGTATGTACGTTCCAATAAAACCAACTTGTAATCGGCAAAAGTTTGTCCTACCTGGCAACGAATCTATGGCGAGACGGAATTTCATTCTACATAATCGAAAACAATCACGCCCGACTTTGCAGTCCTGCGTTGACTGGCAGCGATGCTGCGCAGTGAGTTAATCTTTCAGATACCAGCAAGGATAGGGGACGGGAGCGTGAGAAGAGCTGGATGGCGTCGTTTTTTTCTGGGTCCTACACTGTTATGTGATATGTTGCTAACTGCAGTACCTTCAGTGTTCGCTGCGTTCAACTTGTGCCTATTTGACTTCTTATAATTGATAGTCGTGAGGGGAATATTCCTTAAAAATGAATTGTTATAATCGAAAGCTTATTAATCTTTGTCTTAATATCATTACAGACACGTGAAATTGGGGGCATAAAAACTTCGAATCCATGCAGCTGCTTGCTTACTACGGGCCATAATGCTGATTATTATTTAATGGTTACGTGTATCTACTATTATGAGCGAAGAAAAACATGTCGCATTAGGCATTTGTTGCATGTATTGCATATGTTCATGTGACGTTCTTGCGTAGACATTCGACCTGTCCACAATTTTCTTATTATTGTAGCAGCGCGAAAATATATCGCCCTACGCTCATTAAATAGCAGCTGTTGCCAGGGTATTTGCCTTACTTCCATTTCACCTAAACTTTTCTTGTTTGGAATGCCCACAATTTATATCCCTTGCTGTTCATAGCTCGTGACGGAGAAAGCTCCCNTGCCCACAATTTATATCCCTTGCTGTCCATAGCTCGTGACGGAGAAAGCTTCCATTTTGTTTAATTTATCAGTTTGCAAATTTTCAGTACAGAAAATGCAAAAGGTTGCTGTGTTCACAGTTTTGATTTTTCGATGAAGTTTTCTTTTACTTTTCAAATTTTCTCTGATTCATCATCAAAATCTCGATCTATACTCCCACCCTCCCTCACCTCCATCCTCGCNCCACCCTCCCTCACCTCCTTCCTCGCCAGCAGAGTTTCTTTCGGCAACGTTCATCAATATCTAGTTTGCTCAATCTATCGGCAGCTCTTTCCTGCAATTCAGCGGAGAAATTTATTTCCATCGGTTTTTCCAAAATTCATAAGTAATTTTGTTTTCCTACAGTCCAGTGGAATGCCTTTGTCGAAAAATTTCCACAACTTTTGGAACTTCTCTCTTATATGATGCTATCAAGGAAACGATCCCTCGAACTCCAGTAGTCGCTCCACTACTTCTCCCCTCCTCCTCCCCGCCTTCATCCGTTCCGTCCTCCGCATGCTGGTACCTGGAATTCTAAGAAGGAAATGTCCTGCCCGAGTGATCGTTATCATTTAAAACCCCTTCCTTCCTGGTCTTTACGAAGCTGCCTTTATCCGCCGGATATTAACAGCGGTTGAAAGGACGCAATACGTGAACATCATGCAAGCGGAATTCTTATATTCAGAGTTCCATTATATCGCTAAAATATTCTCCTCAGAATGCTCACAAAGAAAGCCGTAATCACGGCTTTCTTTGTTTGACAACGTTTCCAATAATGTTTTTGTGAAAAAAAACGAGCCACATTTTTCCCCACACTCCAAAAAACCGTTTTCCGCTTCCGTGTCACTTCACCTCAAGTTATCGGGCATGCAACGGTTGTATTCGTTTTCAGCTTTATGAACCTTTCACCATTTCGGGACTTACTACCGTATCGCACATGCCACAACAATCCATAATATTTTCAAGCGTGCAATGATGAGACACTACTACCAACAGTACACTCAAGAAGTGATATTCGCGAAGAAACCGTGCGCTATGATAGCACATTTCCTTGCTAGACTTAACATTCTTCTTGACGAGCCTTGTTAGAGGTAGTGACGAGCAGCTTACGCTGTTGATCAAACGTCAGCGCATTGATTTGCCATTCAGAATTCGTTAATTTTGCTTTTCCATACATATATCAAGTTGCGCTGCTTTCAAAAGCGGCCTTCCTTCAAAGTTATCCAGAAATCGCGTCCTTAAATGAGTTTCTCCTTCAACTAGGTTTGTATCCAGAATATTCTCCTCTAAGATTGTGACCCCCTTTGACCACGTAAAAATGCTTAGTGAAAAAGGTAACCAGACTGAAGTGGGCGTTACTATGAGGCGTCGATCAATTCCATAAACNAGTAAAAATGCTTAGTGAAAAAGGAAACCAGACTGAAGTGAGCGTTACCATGAGGCGTCGATCAATTCCATAAACAATGATCTCATGCATGCAATTTTTCGTTTCATCGTTAACAATGCTCACCTGTTAGTATTGCAGAAGGATTGGGAAGAAAAAGGCGAAAAGTTTTTGCGGCAGATATTTTTATCTTTCTTCTCGATGAATTTTTTCTCCTGTCGTCTTTTTACGCACTCAAATGCATTACGAAATTATTCACACGCAACATCACTCAATCACATTTTAGCCGTTGCATGAAAATCGTCGTCGAAATTGAATATCATTAATTCACGAGGTTCACTCACTTAAACTTTCAACGTGGACAGAGCAAGTGCCTTCTTGACTTCGATGTCTTAAATAATTATATCCACTCGGTGATGATTTATCCTTCGAAGTAGCATCACATTTTTAGCAGTGCAACTGAAGGAAATATATTTTTGCATGCAAATAAATTTTCCGTTGTTGCCGATATCTTTAGAATGACGTTCTGCAAATACTAGCGAATTGTGAAAAATATTATAGCCGCTTTCTATTTCGGTGTGACTTCGGGCAAATTTTTCGTGAGATAAGGATGGCGTTCATCAGCAACATCTATCTTCATTGTACTGATAGAAGAGGGGGCAAAGGAATGTTATAACGCTCTGCCATTAGGCTGCTTTCTGTCAGGCACCACATCGACATGAGGTCACAACTTTCAGTTACTTCGAAGAGTCTGCTATACTTGGCATTTATTTAGAACGAGCCTTTGAGTGATTGTATGCTATCACTTACTGTCGTTCCCCGATCTCAATAAAAAGTGTATTACTGGGCGTGAGAAACGATAATAATAGCTATCCTTAAGCCATTGAGGACCGCGCCGAGACCGTTTGAGGGGTGCAACTTGAACCGGCTCTAGATAAGGTCCTCAATTCATTCTTCTTCGTTACCCAGCTGATAAAAAAATAAATGCCGATACATGCTGCTGTGCTCATTTCGAAGTCACTCGTTGAACTTCATCTCACATATGGGAACATTCATTTCCATGTGTCATCTAAGGTCACAATGTTGATCGCCTATATTACTGCAAATCAGCCAATAAGTCTTAAGGTTGTTCCAGATTCTGTTGTTGCCAATTTTTTTCCAAGAAGGCTCCATGTGCATTTCATGGTGATCACATCATTTACGCAAATTCCAGCAATAAGTTCTCCTCACTTAGCAGTCAACAGAGCATAGAAACGTTGAGAATCTCGAAAGCAATCATCATCAATGTGGTTTGCAAGAATAAGTAAGATTATCAACGTATAAAATATCGCTTCGCATTGCAATATGGAGGATTGCAGCTTAGCAACTTCTCTTTTGCTTGCTAAAAAAATCAGATTTGAAGAGTCTTCACCTAATCGTGTACTCGGGGAATAGAGGCACAAGGACACCTGAAAGAAGGAACCAGAGGTTACTCTCACTTCGGTTAAAAATCAATACCTCTCTCTTCCGCATCGTTCGGCATGTTTTCAAGGAGCTGTCTCGAACAGGATCATCGTTGCTCATTGAAGCTTGCATTCATGCTTATGGCAATTATTGTGTGCTGCGTTTACGACGGCTGATTAGATTAGCTTGTTTTACCTGTGCCTGTCGTCGATCGGCTGCACTATCCAACACATCATATGCATTCGATGTTCATTTCATGTGTTTTTGCGCAAATCGCCATTCCCCACTAGCACCGCAATATTTCTGGTGAGAAAAGGCTCACCCAGCGCGAATGTTGACTTCATTAATTTGCTTCCAATTGCTTGCATAGTCGTATATCTGTGTTGTAAACATTTAGCTCCTTCAATTAAACGATCCTTTTTGGAGGCATTAAGGCTGCGGCTTTTCGAATAATTACAGATGCTTGCAAAATTTATTCATAAAATAACCTCAAGTGTTATTTAATTTGAGCTTGATTTTCTCTCTCAAATCATCCGTTATTACATCGCGTTTTTACAGTTGTCAGCAGCTGTCCCATTTCCAAACATTTTCACCCCATTATTAATCTTTTCTGATCTATTCTTGCGCTGAGCGTATTTTTTAAAATAGACAAAAAATCGGAATTTTCATTGCATGAAAGTGGGAGGTACTGCTGTGCAACAAGCATGCTGTAGTTGCATTTCATTGGTTCTTCTGGTGCATGATTTTATTCAGAATGTTGTAGCTTCCAACTCCTCCGTGCCCTTATGCCACTGTATATTTGTCAAGTGCTCCTTCTGACTCCATCTCTAAACTTAGAAACTTTTTGGTTCGATATTCGGATAGAAAATCATTTCTGGCATCCTTTAATTGAGCACACCTCGGTCCACCTCGGTTTCAGATGATACCCGCTCTCTGATGAAAAGTAGACATATGCCCGCAGATTGAACAGCGAGAAAGAGGAGGAGTGCCAATACGATTCCCGTGTGAAAACAGTTTTTGGATGATATTTTTCCGTGTTTGCTGATAGTGAGGTGTCAGGAATAGCGGATGTTAGTACAACTCAAGGTTGATGCTTCCTTTCTATTATCTATGCAAAGTGGCTAACCCGATAAATGAATGGATATCTTGCTTGATAAAAAAATATGATTTTTCTCCGTATCAACAAACTAGGCAAACAGTTGGAGGCCGGTCAAAAGGGTGGCTAAAAATACGTTTGAAATATACAGCAGCACACCAGGCATGTAGGAGTGTTTCTAAAAACCTTTTTCTCAATACTTTCTACAATTGTGGATTATCTCTGGATGCACGTTGAGCTGTTCGAGAGGTTCAAATATTGATATCTTATTAGTAGCATAAACTTTCTCTAGTTTTGTTTAGATCAGCGGNACGAACGACATGTAAAAACTGATCGACGAACATGTAAAAAAACTTCATTTGCAAGCGGATTTGAACTCAGACTGTGCAATGGGAAAGCTAAATTAGAGCAAAAAACGCTCTGCTGCAACTCACTTTTTTGTATTTTTACCAGCGTTTTTATGCCACCACCAAAATTTTTTACATGCATATTTATTGATACTTTAGATCACATCTGAATATATTACGAATATTCTAGAACTCAGTGAAATTTGTGTCATCGATGAAACCTTTCGAGGGACTTTACTGATCGAATATGAACCATCAATTATAGGCACTACCGCTCTGATGCTTCTGCGTTGTGCATGTCTGCACAGATGCATATCCGTGAAGTCATCACGTGCGATCCTCTTTATGGATAAAAAGGAGTTTATTGATTGGCTCATGAGGAGAGTTTTCTCGTACTCTGATCCTAAGAGTGCTGAAGTACACATAACTGCTTTAATGATGTGACTGAGCACATCGCGGAACAATTAGAAACTGCGATTAAAAATCAACCCTTTGAAAGCTTGCTATAAATATAACAGAAAATTCACGCGGCAAATAATCTTCAGCTGTCTTGCGGAGTGTATGCACACACTTGGTGGCTCGATGTTTCCCACGGCTATGCGACAAAGAAAAATTGATTTGTCGTCCCTTTTTTTGGTTATTTTAACGATAATCGCTTCAGCTTCTTCGCCGGTCAGTTTGTTGGCCACTATGGATCCTAAAGGTAGCAAAGAGCTTTCAAAAAATATTTCACGAAGCTGCACATCAGTGAGATGTATTTTCTATGGAAGCGGCTTAAGTGGACGCTCGAAAGAAATTATTCTAAGCACATTTCATAGCGACTACTTTACTATTACGCTTGTGCACTCTGCTTGGTGAACACTGTTCTTAGCATTCTGTGAGATTCAACAGCGAGGTCATTTTAACAGATTGGCATATGACAACTCTCTCAGTTTATACCGCGATGGTGGCCAAAAAAGCAAAGCGATTGAACTGGTTGAATTTTTTCGGCCGCTTCTATTCTCGGTACTCCTCACTCTGTCGATTTAGCGCAGATATTTATCTTCGCTGACTTTCAGCGGTTATTTGCTTCGTGGCGCGATTTGCTTGAGTTCTCTCTTCGGAGCGCCTCTGATAGGCTTAATTGACGGCCGCACTGCAATCAAAATGCCCTGGACAGTGATCATCAACAAGTCACATCCGTGTGTCATTTATGAACAATGTAGTGAGTGTTGCGTTCTCTGCGTTCAAATGAATGCGTTTACTATCGTGGCCAGAAAGTTAAAAGCACTCTCTTTTCACAAGAAGCTGCAGCACTATGCCATGCGAGAGTATCGCGTTTCTCCATATCTTTTCGTATATGCGTATGAATATGCCAGTATCTTTTTTTTGTATTCTGAATTCATGAAGTTCAAATAGCCAATAGCCGAATTTGTCTCGACTCCGCAGCTAATCGCTTCAAAGAGTAATGAGAATTGCTAGTTATATTTCTTGCTTCACCACCATTTATCGCAATGAAGCGAAAGGAAGGATTCTTTTCCGAGAGTACATAGCAGCTATTATCGATCACGGTGAAACTGCTGCATAAATATGGAGGGATGCACAGCGTTATACGACTTTTCAAATCGCCGAAGGCGGTCAGCTGATTACGCGAAAGAAGTGGCAACAGCTCATGTGATAATGCGTTTTTCTAGTGAGTAATGCGGAGGAGAATGGCCGAAAAAAGATTAGCCATTCATATTTGCGCATATCTGCTCTATACAGCCTTGTTTCAGGCCAAGAATGCTAAAACCATCGTCAACGAAGCTTTACGGATATGACTGTTTGAGCAATGGTTGCACGAATCCACCAGTATATGGAAAGTAATTGATTGACACGATTCTGACCGGGATATTTTTAACAAAGTAATTCTCTTTGACCAAATATTTATGACATAGTAAATAGTTGACGGGATTCGATCGCGGATACCTGTAGAAATTTCAATTTGGATGAAAGGTGTTATAAGCGCCATCCCAATGACATAGTGACCAAATTTCATAGCTCTGGCCTGAGTGGACAGCAGGCATGCGGAAACACATCCTGTGTGTTACATCCACATGGTTTCGACGTGAATATCATCGGCTTTCATGGAGAAAATTTATGGAATCACATAAAAATGAGTTCTTTAGTGCACAGTTGCTATAGTCCATCGGCTCCACATGCAACCACGCTATGCGGAGGTTTGTGTAATCTCTGTGACGATTGATGGAATGCCCTGACGAATGAAAACGAAAAATTGGGCGCTCTGGCAAAAACTGGGCACTGCGTAATGCATCTTCGCTTTGGATGTGCATGCAGCCTGTTAATTTTTTGTTGTTGTTCACATGTTATAGTGAATTCATTCCTCAAAAGCTGCACTACATCTTTCGAATGCTGCTCGCCTTTCTGCCTAAGTCTCGATGTGGCCTGACATGAATCAGATAAACCGAAAGCGGAAGTCTATTCATAATCTCAGCAAGTGTTTATTATTGGCGCACAAAATGCGCCAGTTTCTTTATTTGTTCTGGCCAACTCCCTAATTTTCATCAAATACCTTAGCTTTCTTTATACACTTTATTTTCTCCAAAGACTTTTCCGTTGAATTTTCAACGATTCCAGGAAAGGCTTTCATGTTGCAATAGAAAACGACACCAATAGAAAGGATTTTAGAACGTTCATTTTATCACAGCATTCCTACTTGCTAAAAGGCTTCGTAAGGAATGTCATAATCTAATTCGAATGCTCTACTTAATTATCCATTTTGAAATCATACTCATTACACTTAGCACTGCAAAAACTTTAATGAAATTACATAATCTCATTGGAAATCAACCAATCTATCACGAATGCTAAGCATCCTTAAATAGATGACATATGATGACTACCTATTCCTGTCATCTGTCCTATTGATAAATTCCATCCATCCGAATAACTCTCTATTTTCTTTTTGTACACGTCAGCTGCTATATATCTCACAAATAGACCGTTGAAGCTTTGAGCGACCTCTTAATCAACCTATCGAAAATGTCTTGTCTTATGGGGCGATGAATACGAACGTAAATCATAGTGACTTTGATCATACCATAATGAGCTTCCTTACGAAATTGTTACTTCGTCTACTGTTATTATCTAATATTTTTTATCTACACCTCTGCACTTTTTTATAGTTGCTTATTTTTCTCCACCAAAGCTTTATTTTGTTCTCCATTTTATTCTCCGTGTTTTCCAAAAGGAGGATTTTGCACTGAACTGCACACTTCTTTTAAGCAGTCCAACGATTTTAACGCCGTCATATTTCAACCTATAACGTTTCACTAACTAATTGAAATTGGTGGTTGGGTTGAAAGAAGACAGGAAACAGCGACTACGGAGCCCGGAAGCCCCAAAATGAGCTGCCGCTTCGAGTATGGCATATGAAAGATTAAGTACTTATCCTCGCCCTTATCTCTCCATCTCTCGTTCCTACCCATTCTTGCACATCTTAGCTGCTGTCGTGCAATGTGAAGTGTTCAGTCTCACTGCTACGCTGATTCAGTAGAACAATTTCCATTTCAACATATCACTTTCCCGTTCATGATCCGGGCATGCACGATAGGAGGAGAACCTACGTCATGAAGAGGCAGACATTTCACGACCTCTGTTCACAATCTTTTAGTTTTTAACCTATCACAGCTTAAACCTCTCGTTCGAGTATTCAATATGCCTCAACAATTCATTCACTTGAAAAGTATATGTTATACCGTTAGGCTCATTATCGCATATGTGGGTAGAATGGATGTTGATGAAAAGGCTCATCAAGAAATTGATTCGTCCATTTGAAAGAATTTATTTCCCTTGTGGCCTGGAAGGTGATCAGTTCCAGTCGCATAAGCTATAATGAAATTGCGTTGATTATTTCGACGCTGGTTGAAGCGAGTTGCGCTAATGGTTCTACTTGAACACAACCTAGATTCGGCGTGATTTGTTGGACCAATTTTTGGAGCATAGATTTGCCACTGATTAAGGGTCACATTTCAGCTTCTAGCATAGAGCTGCAAAATTGCTTGTCGCTGGTTGACAGGGGAGAATACCACTATATATATATATATATATATATATATATATATATATATATATATATATACATAAG
>JAARMF010001685.1:19570-37416 GCA_022844705.1 Toxascaris leonina
CCCCCCCCCCCCCCCCCCCCCCTCTTCTGCATTAGTTCTGAGCCATGCTGGTCGAACAGCATGAATTACATGCATAAAATGAAGTGGAGTGCTATAACATGAAATCACATTCTTTGGAGAGTCATTTTCCACCACCGACCTAGTACCGCCTTTTTCCTCGTTAGCATCTTCCACCTGAAAGTCCGACTTGCAAAATGGTTAATTCGTTTTCATTTGCTTCAGATGAGAGCGGGAGCTGTCGAAATTGGTGCCGGTGACAGATACTTCGATATGAACTCAATATGCTCATGGCGCGCTTAACAAATTCCTAATGGATGATCTCCAGCTACATAATTTAACTGCATTTCCAATTCCGCAGAACATTCGCGAAGTATTTTCTTCCAACCCTTATTCAAGAGCCGGAGCAGCACTAGAAGGTTGACTAGCAGCTTCATCATTAATTTCAATATAAAATAATACATTTTTTCAGCCCCGTGTTTTTCCCCTCGCTTCACTTAAAAAAAGAATTCAGAACGAGAAATTGCAACGGAAAAAGTTTTGCAAGCATTTGCAGTTATTCCGATATACTCCAACGGTTGTTTCTATTCATGTCGACGATATGAATATGTTTATTGCGCAATAAGTGGAAACTCGCATCATAGTGCGCAATAATGCATTTATAATTGAATTCGTTGATTGCATGCGAATGATGGCAGTTTTATTGTTGATACCTCTCGGATTCTTTGACGGCTTTCAGATATGCAAAACTGTGGATTCTTAGACGCTTAATATTTCATTAATTCTAGTCTGAAAGAGCCGCGGTTAGTTGTGGATTACGTCCGATGTCGTTATTCGTGATGACTTCAAAGTGATGGTCGCTAAATATCCCGTGGGAATGAATGAAGCATGATGGTTTACATTGGGAGCCAAAATTTTATTAGTGTAAGAAAATCTGTTGTAAATGCGTATACGATGCCCACGTTCTTCAAAAAAACTTTTTTAACTCTCTTTTTTTTAAACATCACTTCTATTTGGGAGTGCACTTGTGGTCCTTGGATTGGATCCCTCGGAGGGACCCTGAAGTGATTCCCTGTTTTGGTCAAGGTCGCGACCAGTGAAAACTATCAAATGCATCAAACAATTGAGAAAAACAATTTTCTTTTTCTTTCTTTTCTGGTGAAGTTCATCTATCATAGTATGTCTATGAGAAAGAAAGAAAATCTGTAAGGTCGAAGGGTTCGGTTATAAAGACTTTTGCGTATGCTTAGAGGCGAGTGATGGGTGCATTTTCGTTGAAAGTTTGGTATTGTCAAATCTGTTTGTAACGTCGACTGCATCGCAAAGCATCCGATGATGGCCACGCTCACGCATAAAGTATTCACTTCTGCGTTGTAGCTGATCAGACGCATGATTATGAGTGGTCCCAGAGAGTGGAATGACCGTTCGTTCTTGTACAAACTCAAGCAGCTGTAGTAATCCGGAGCAGAATTTATCTTTTTGCCGAACTCTGTTGGCGACGTAGCGAATTTAGTTTTCAAATTATATGCTGGCGCATCGATGACATTATCATATGGATCGAAACTTTGCAACAGAAAAAGAAGCTTGCTCGCTTATATGTAGTTATCGTGAGCATTGTCACCATTTGAAAACCCAAAAAACGAGCATATATCAGAATCCACTGAAACAATGGTCTTCTCAGAATTCAATGACATAAGTTTAACGCATTTTAAGAGCTCAGTTCACCGATCGCACCCCGCGTGCCGATAAGGCAACGACTTTCGAGCCGACGATGTACGAGCGGCAATTTTTTCCTTAAATTTGTTGTTTTATCTTATTGCAGTTTTTGAAATTTAACTGTTTTTCTGCAGTCGAACTGAATGAATGGTGTGCAACGAACGATAGGAAAGTTGTGATTTTGCGTATAAAATGATCCATGAATAAGGAAAAGTTGTGTGAATGCTTGACAGAGTGCTTGACAGAATGTGACGCGGAATTCCTGCGGCTAATAACCGCATTAAGCAAACTTTACACTTGTACCCAGCAGCGTATTTGTAAGGGAAAGGATGTGAATGCTTTGTAAGCGATGCCTCGCCACAAGGATGCGGTAGTCCACGTACTGCTGTCCTCCTCTCCTTCCCGCCCTCCCCCCCTCCTCCCCCCTCCCCCCTTCTCTAGAAAAATCTCGCTGATGCAATCTGCATAGAGCACCAATTCATGACCAGATTTTCAAATCGTTCTCTGCTGGTAATTCCCGCTTTCACATCATCAACCTTGCTTCTCAAATTTATAGCTACATTGCCACTGATCAATCGAGTATCGCGAATAACCATTTCTAGTTGGCCTAAACATCACGTTTCGATGTCCGATTCAGAACTGGCAGGCCCGTTATTCTAAGCTGACAGGTTCGGCTCAAATTGGCATTCGTTAAGGAAAACCTAACGCGATCACTCCATGAAATAATTGCAACTCATCTACAATTTCAGTCGTCATTTGAATGCTTCTCGAAGTCATAACTACGGTAGCTGCCCCTTTACTTACGAGTCTGAAACAAAGTCCTGGCTTATCTACTTCCATTCTCCGCCACCTTTGCGAAAGAGTGATGATGGCGTCGTTTATGGGTGCAATTGCGCTTATCTCATATTTGAATTCCACGCCGGTTTAAGACGTCATGGTGATACGTATTATAGGTTGAGTCTTATTCACTGGTTGAGAAGTATTTTCACTTCTACTTGTTTTTTTTTTCGGAAAGATTTATGTACATCCAATGAATAGTCGGATTTCTGGGTTTAAAAAACCAACTCATAGAAGATATTTGTGCAACGCCACATTGTCAGACGGTATTGCTGTTATTCCGTATGTCGGCGAAGCACTCATGCGGAATCGCGTTATGAGAACGTTTTTCTGTACGTACGTACTTATGACTTCTGCATCAGCCCATTCGGTACTTTCGACTCCCAGCTGATTGAGTCTAAAGGTACTGAATTTATTGGTAAGAAAATACGCTATTGGACTAGAAGATGATTGACATATTCCTACGTATGCGTTAGTATCGAACTTACCAATCAACTTCGGCGGAAATATGTGGATGGGAAATTTTGGGTGCATCCTGTGATAATTGGATCAACGCGCTTGGTCCTATGAGGATCATTTTCGTAAAATGTTTATTTGCTAACAACTCCTGATGGAAGATACAATGGGAGATTGAGTCAGAAGATTCGTAACGGAACCGCATTTTGCACACATATTGATTGGCTGAGAAGTATAAAGCTGTTGAGCGATTTGAATGGAACACCAATCCCATAGCTTCAGCATTTCTGCCTCCTCCAACCACTTCGAATAATTTCTGAAGCATGCGAGTAATTCAAAAGATCATGAAAAACGCCCATCGCGACAAACATCCGTTCCCTTCGTCTTCATTTATTTAATGTAGACTTTTTTGAGATACTTACAGTTTAAGCTTTGAAATGTTCACTCACCGTGATCATATGCACTTTTTCGTGCAATGAATGCGTTGTCTCATCAATAAGTTCGTTTGCCATTCTTACTGACAAGTATTTGTTGATGTCGATCATAAAGTTCGCTTGGGGGCTGGCTGATGGCAACTTTATTAGTTGGACAATTGAAAATCAACAACATTTACGCCCATACTGGTGAACTGATCGAGAAGGAAGAGCTGGCGACAAGCTTCACAGATGAATTTAGCAATGAGTATAACAGTAAGGGGGAAGGAGATTTTAAGAAGTTCAGCTTTTTTAACTACAAAAATTTCCTACGTCATTCGAAATCAAAGATATGCCAGGATCGTCCCCCTGTCGTGCCTCTTTCGCTGCGTAGTAGGATTCTTCGATAAACGAAAACTGAATCATGTTCGATAGTGAGTTATCTAAGAAAAAACGTATTTTCCAGTGGGCTTTAGCTGAGGACTATCCGAGGGATCTCTGACCAGGAGTGGGCTTGTATTTCAATCAATACGGTGGTTCAGTGTTGCTGTAATATAAACATATTGAGGCACAACTTGAACAGAATCTCGGACTTTCTTCGTTAAGGCATGGTAGTTGATTGTTTTATATAATACGTATTCGTTAACTGATTCAGTGGGATGTAATTTGGCCCTTACTGCCCAGCAGATGTGAAAGTGACCTTCGGATGCCAGATGTTCCTCAGTCCATCGATTATAAGATGTATTTTTGATTTTGCAGAAGATTTCGGGCACCACTTAGAGCATCATAAAAACAGATAGGCAGTGCATGCAAAAACATAGCGTCGTACCAGTGCAATACAAGACTAATCGAAACATAGAAGCTCAGTTCAGTATAGAATTCAAGGCCTCGGTGGGGGTTCCACAGGCCTCAGCAGTAGAGCTACACTTGTGGCTAATCAGATAAGCATGTGTACAGATCAGAATAATCAAGTCGATAAAGCGACGATACGAATATCGTCCGAAATTGACGAATGCTAGAAACGATGATTATGAACAGAGTCTGCGAAATGAAATGCCAAAAATATGTAGTTAGTGCGAGCAATGATTGCGATGAATTCGTGTTGTCGGCACCGAACTCTTATCTATGTGGTCGACGAAGAATGTCGTTGTTGCAAACGTTACGGTATCAAAACAAACAACTTGCTGATAGTGCATTTGAGTGTCAACCAAGTGGCAAAGCTGAACCAGGTATACGTATTTATCACTCGGCCATATCTTTCCTGCGCATTGTTCAATCCGCCGAATGATATACTCAAGAACGAAAAAGAGAAAGGGATTTGGAAGCTCTCTCTCTTTGCGTACTTAGGTTTAGTTGACTCTGCTGCTCCGCGAAGTTTACTCTTCTTCGATGGGAAATCCGCAAAATCTGCCTTTGCGCTTAAAATTCTGCATTTGTTAGTTACAGTTGATCAGTATGTCACTCGTTCTCAGCACTCTCCCCTCCATACCGTTTTAGTCATATAAGAAAAATTAACCAAACAGTAATTAACGTAAGATGAAGGATCACTAAAGCAGAAGGTCAACCGATGAGCTGCGCACTAAATGAGCGATTTGAATAGCGCTTTGCAGTGGGCAACTGTTATTTTCAAAATATAAAGGACGGGAGAGGAATCTATCCTTTCTGCTTTAATGTTTGTTTTTTCTTGCTTCCCCTAAAACCTCGATTTTTCCTGTCGTTCTGCCGTTTCGCTTCTCTCCATATTTATCTCTCCGCTTTTGTTCTGTCACAGACGAAGTTGAGTGAAAACTAAATTACCGTGGAAAAAAAAGCTCGATGTTGGAGAGGATGAAAGGAATACGTACTGGCAGACATGTGTTACCTCAGATATTCGAGACCACAATTTCTATTCAAACCATATCAGTTTTATTAACTGAATATTTTCCAATGTTATTGCAAAATGTTCAACGCAGAAATTTACCATTTTTTCCCTTACATTCCAACTGAATGTTAGATGGTTCAGGAAGGTCATTTGAACTTCTACATCGAGATGAATTATTGCTATGATTTCTGGACAATTTTCAGTAGTAGTTTATGAGCATGCTAACTCATGAAGCCTTTTGATCAAACGCAGTCGTAGCCGCTCATATTCCATCCACATCCAATTCACATCGATCGCATTAATGGAGGCATAAGGTCGACCCATATTTTATTCCGTTTTGGTTGAAGTATGGGTGCAATCTTGCAAAATGGCGATTTGTAACTCATCCATCCTTCACTCCACTCGAGTATCCATCATCCTTTAATTAATTATCAAATTTTTTAATTTATTCATTGCAAATGGAATATTCCCAACAGGGCCTTCCGAAGAACATCACAAAAGAAAATACGATATCCACCATCTGCGCGCATGAAAGCCCCAAATTTATGCCATCAACGAATGCGCACCTGTCCCAAGAAAAAACGTTCATTCTTGATATATACAGATATGACGTCACCGACCGGAGCATTACAAAAACGATGTAGTGGCTCACCGCCTTCATCGCCAGTCGAAGAGGAGAAGATGCATAAACCGAGTAGATCGTCGTTCAGCAAACTCAGAGCCAAGTAGGCATTCATTTTATGGGATTATTTTTGTGAAAGCTTCGTCCCCTCACGTTTCTTCTATAAATACAAAGTTAGCAACATATGTTATAGCAGATTATTTTGACTGCTGAGACTCAAATGATCAGCAGTGTTCGGTGACCAATGGAAATATTATAAAAAGCAAGAACGAGGTGAAATCTTCCGAGAAATGAGGTGAAAGCTGAAATGTGGGCGTCAGCATTCGAACAGTTGGATTATTTGCATTGCATACTGTCTGAAAGTTCGCCGTATCTGCACAGTTTTTTCTACTTCTCTGATTTGATTTGTTTTCTCTTGCAAATATGATATAAAAGGTTTGAAGGACGAAAGCTTTGCCCGGTAAGAAGGAAGAGAAAGAGTCGCGCATAGCTGAAGAACGTATCACATCCAGTGATGCTTCGTCAAGATGTTGTCCCAACGAGAGCGAAAGTGGGATTTATTCTTGCATGGACTCCACTGCTAAAGGTGGGAACAGAATTTCTCTTGCTTCCCCTCTCCGAACATCAGCTGAAATCCCAATCAAATTCCAAAAGTTGAAGAGAGATTTTTATCACTACCTATGCTTTCAGCATTTTTGCACAGATGAGTGGTGATATCGTATGCCTCTATTTGGTGCTCTTAACCGCTGAGGAAAGAAATTTGTTTCGTACAATCGGCTTTTCCAGATTCGTTTGTATTTCAAATATCGCAGTCGTGCATTCGCATCATCTGTAATCGCGAGTGAAGAATATGCAAGCTGAGCATTGGCTTGAGGCAAGTACAGTGGCCCTTAATTCCGTTATGACAAGTGGACGGAGGCAGATGGAGAGAGGGAATGCGGTAACGCAGCTGAGGAGATCATTGTTTCTGCCTTGTAACTTCTACTAGATGTCGCTTCTCCCTCGAAATCAAACACTTCACTGAACTTTGTGCCCAACACATTACGAATCCTCAGTTGCAAGGTGCCTAAAGGTCGTTAAACCAAGCGGTCCATCCGCAGTAGACTTCGCTCTAAATGTGATTCATTTCTTGCCTTTTGAAACGTCCGCATTTTCAAAGAAGTGACCACGCATGAGTAATAGTCCCATGGATAGTATGGTTATCACTACGATTAGTGGTCAAAATGTGAACGACTAAAGCGACTAAACGATCTGAACGGAAACGTTCGAGTAAGAGGTTGGGGTATCCCGGGAAAATTATTCTATCATTTTATTTTCTGCGGGAAGGCTTAAAACGAAGTGGAGAAGTTTTATCTAGGTGCGAACTAATTTCAGCTTTGAATTTGCCGGAGAATGTTCGAATTCTAGAGCTCTTTCCGCTGGATTACGAATTGCAAGGTTTCGCAGGAAGATATTTAGGCTCTAAATTCGCTTTGGCACCACATGTGAACGTATGTTGGTCATTTTGAAATATTGGTGACACCTAACAAATTTTCGACTGCTTCAATTTATATTCCTCGACTTACAATGTGAAACCGCCTAAAGAAGCGAAAAACCAACCTTTAAAGGCGCTTTGAAGAAATTTTGATGCCTTGGACTTACTTACAGCTGCATCATAGTACACCGCAGAAAGCAAGCCGAAAAATTTTTTGAGGCGCTTTGGTCAAATCATCCTTCCCAAACGAAATCTTACCAGTGCCCATCACCCATGAATGGACAAAAGTATTAGAAAGATTTATGCCATACGCGCTTTTGCATTCAGAAAATTATGGCACCATTGATGGCAAAATAAACGAAAATTACTTAGGGATGATAACGGTGATAGAACATAACTTTTCCGGACCTATACTTGGTCAATATCCCCAGTGTTTTTCTTACGAAATCCAAGTTTGCCTTCCCTTTTGCTTAAGCAATAGCGCTTTAAACAGGAGTGAAAAATTACGTCTATTCGTCAATGATGCACTTTCGTTCTTTACAACAACAATTTGAAAGAACATGTAAACACCCCAAAGACCCACGATATCACAGATTATAGATCCGATACGAAAGCAATTCGGATGAATTCAAATCGCAAGGTTCCGAATGCAGCCAGGCGCTACAACACAGAGAATTTGTACCAAAGCTTCGCGCTGGAGTGTCTGGTATCTTTTCAACGCATTTCTGGCGAAAAGTTGGACTTACACGTAGCATATACTCGGATGGGAATATTGTTGACTAAACCAAAACCATTCGGCAAAGTTTTGCAAGTTTTTTGCGAATCGAAGGCCAAATGTTTTCTAGCGAGCCAAATTTGCGTCGTTTTTTGTTTATCAAGGAAGCGTTCAGCGTTGTTGGCGATTTGCAGCATAAGTGAGCCGCCTTACGCTGTATTTGCGCTGTTGTTTGTCCCGAAATTGTTTGACCTTAGGAGCAAAATACAAACGTTTAAGGATGACTTGTAATGGATGAGAGTACCTTCGTTGCTTGTTTGAACTTCTTTCTGACCACGCAGCTTCGGTTGTGATTGCTGGCTCCATCCGTTTAACGATCGCACGTGGAAGCGACTTTTGCACTGTGGGAATTATGACCCTCCCTCAATGCCGGCTGGCTTTTTTGCACCGTTATTAGGCGTTTAGTGATGTTTGGTGGTTTGGCTCCCATTGTCGTGGCAGCGCGGAATAAGGACAAACTGGAGAAAAAGTAATGTTCGGGATTCACCGTCTTTCTGGTCTCGGAATTTTGCATTAGGATAACTCATTGACTTGGGACCGTACCGTCTCTCCGACGCCCTGAAATCCTCACTCTTATGGAGGGTTTGGAAAGGTTTCCATGAGCGCCGTCGTGGATGTTCAGAGAGGATATCGCTTTGTGAGCTCAAAAAAATTCTTCATAGAGCTGGATGAGCTCAACATCGACCATTTTATAAGGAAATCAGGCAATGCGCAGTCACAAAGANATTCGGATGAATTCAAATCGCAAGGTTCCGAATGCAGCCAGGCGCTACAACACAGAGAATTTGTACCAAAGCTTCGCGCTGGAGTGTCTGGTATCTTTTCAACGCATTTCTGGCGAAAAGTTGGACTTACACGTAGCATATACTCGGATGGGAATATTGTTGACTAAACCAAAACCATTCGGCAAAGTTTTGCAAGTTTTTTGCGAATCGAAGGCCAAATGTTTTCTAGCGAGCCAAATTTGCGTCGTTTTTTGTTTATCAAGGAAGCGTTCAGCGTTGTTGGCGATTTGCAGCATAAGTGAGCCGCCTTACGCTGTATTTGCGCTGTTGTTTGTCCCGAAATTGTTTGACCTTAGGAGCAAAATACAAACGTTTAAGGATGACTTGTAATGGATGAGAGTACCTTCGTTGCTTGTTTGAACTTCTTTCTGACCACGCAGCTTCGGTTGTGATTGCTGGCTCCATCCGTTTAACGATCGCACGTGGAAGCGACTTTTGCACTGTGGGAATTATGACCCTCCCTCAATGCCGGCTGGCTTTTTTGCACCGTTATTAGGCGTTTAGTGATGTTTGGTGGTTTGGCTCCCATTGTCGTGGCAGCGCGGAATAAGGACAAACTGGAGAAAAAGTAATGTTCGGGATTCACCGTCTTTCTGGTCTCGGAATTTTGCATTAGGATAACTCATTGACTTGGGACCGTACCGTCTCTCCGACGCCCTGAAATCCTCACTCTTATGGAGGGTTTGGAAAGGTTTCCATGAGCGCCGTCGTGGATGTTCAGAGAGGATATCGCTTTGTGAGCTCAAAAAAATTCTTCATAGAGCTGGATGAGCTCAACATCGACCATTTTATAAGGAAATCAGGCAATGCGCAGTCACAAAGACCATCGATGTTTTACCGAATTGTGAATAAAATCCTCCAGAACTGTGTTTTATTAGTTTTTTTAACGAGAAAAATCGGCACATGTTCGACATGAAAAGAAAAACACTGTTCAAACCTATGCAACAGCGCTTCAGAACTTTGTAGCGATCTTCGTAAGGCATGCAAAAGGGACAGATGGANTACACGTAGCATATACTCGGATGGGAATATTGTTGACTAAACCAAAACCATTCGGCAAAGTTTTGCAAGTTTTTTGCGAATCGAAGGCCAAATGTTTTCTAGCGAGCCAAATTTGCGTCGTTTTTTGTTTATCAAGGAAGCGTTCAGCGTTGTTGGCGATTTGCAGCATAAGTGAGCCGCCTTACGCTGTATTTGCGCTGTTGTTTGTCCCCAAATTGTTTGACCTTAGGAGCAAAATACAAACGTTTAAGGATGACTTGTAATGGATGAGAGTACCTTCGTTGCTTGTTTGTACTTCTTTCTGACCACGCAGCTTCGGTTGTGATTGCTGGCTCCATCCGTTTAACGATCGCACGTGGAAGCGACTTTTGCACTGTGGGAATTATGACCCTCCCTCAATGCCGGCTGGCTTTTTTGCACCGTTATTAGGCGTTTAGTGATGTTTGGTGGTTTGGCTCCCATTGTCGTGGCAGCGCGGAATAAGGACAAACTGGAGAAAAGTAATGTTCGGGATTCACCGTCTTTCTGGTCTCGGAATTTTGCATTAGGATAACTCATTGACTTGGGACCGTACCGTCTCTCCGACGCCCTGAAATCCTCACTCTTATGGAGGGTTTGGAAAGGTTTCCATGAGCGCCGTCGTGGATGTTCAGAGAGGATATCGCTTTGTGAGCTCAAAAAAATTCTTCATAGAGCTGGATGAGCTCAACATCGACCATTTTATAAGGAAATCAGGCAATGCGCAGTCACAAAGACCATCGATGTTTTACCGAATTGTGAATAAAATCCTTCAGAACTGTGTTTTATTAGTTTTTTTAACGAGAAAAATCGGCACATGTTCGACATGAAAAGAAAAACACTGTTCAAACCTATGCAACAGCGCTTCAGAACTTTGTAGCGATCTTCGTAAGGCATGCAAAAGGGACAGATGGAAACAACAGATGGGCAGTAGCAGACATAAAGAGTAGAATGGCGGGTTGTCACCGAATTTAATGATGCTATTTCAGCGGCTCACAGTTCTGCACCTTCTTTGAACTGCTCGCNCGTTGTTGGCGATTTGCAGCATAAGTGAGCCGCCTTACGCTGTATTTGCGCTGTTGTTTGTCCCCAAATTGTTTGACCTTAGGAGCAAAATACAAACGTTTAAGGATGACTTGTAATGGATGAGAGTACCTTCGTTGCTTGTTTGTACTTCTTTCTGACCACGCAGCTTCGGTTGTGATTGCTGGCTCCATCCGTTTAACGATCGCACGTGGAAGCGACTTTTGCACTGTGGGAATTATGACCCTCCCTCAATGCCGGCTGGCTTTTTTGCACCGTTATTAGGCGTTTAGTGATGTTTGGTGGTTTGGCTCCCATTGTCGTGGCAGCGCGGAATAAGGACAAACTGGAGAAAAAGTAATGTTCGGGATTCACCGTCTTTCTGGTCTCGGAATTTTGCATTAGGATAACTCATTGACTTGGGACCGTACCGTCTCTCCGACGCCCTGAAATCCTCACTCTTATGGAGGGTTTGGAAAGGTTTCCATGAGCGCCGTCGTGGATGTTCAGAGAGGATATCGCTTTGTGAGCTCAAAAAAATTCTTCATAGAGCTGGATGAGCTCAACATCGACCATTTTATAAGGAAATCAGGCAATGCGCAGTCACAAAGACCATCGATGTTTTACCGAATTGTGAATAAAATCCTTCAGAACTGTGTTTTATTAGTTTTTTTAACGAGAAAAATCGGCACATGTTCGACATGAAAAGAAAAACACTGTTCAAACCTATGCAACAGCGCTTCAGAACTTTGTAGCGATCTTCGTAAGGCATGCAAAAGGGACAGATGGAAACAACAGATGGGCAGTAGCAGACATAAAGAGTAGAATGGCGGGTTGTCACCGAATTTAATGATGCTATTTCAGCGGCTCACAGTTCTGCACCTTCTTTGAACTGCTCGCATTGCCTGCAGCTTCAGCTGCCTTTTTGGCAAATGCCGCCTCCTGCTTTTTTCTCATTATGGCCTCTTTTTGATTGCACGACTTCAACGGGAATTCCCTCTGTGGAAGGAAAAGTTGCAATTGTAATCGGCACGAACAAGGATAACAGTGACACAAAGAAGACGACAAATTGCAGGCCTTCATCGCAACTNTGGCTCCCATTGTCGTGGCAGCGCGGAATAAGGACAAACTGGAGAAAAAGTAATGTTCGGGATTCACCGTCTTTCTGGTCTCGGAATTTTGCATTAGGATAACTCATTGACTTGGGACCGTACCGTCTCTCCGACGCCCTGAAATCCTTACTCTTATGGAGGGTTTGGAAAGGTTTCCATGAGCGCCGTCGTGGATGTTCAGAGAGGATATCGCTTTGTGAGCTCAAAAAAATTCTTCATAGAGCTGGATGAGCTCAACATCGACCATTTTATAAGGAAATCAGGCAATGCGCAGTCACAAAGACCATCGATGTTTTACCGAATTGTGAATAAAATCCTCCAGAACTGTGTTTTATTAGTTTTTTTAACGAGAAAAATCGGCACATGTTCGACATGAAAAGAAAAACACTGTTCAAACCTATGCAACAGCGCTTCAGAACTTTGTAGCGATCTTCGTAAGGCATGCAAAAGGGACAGATGGAAACAACAGATGGGCAGTAGCAGACATAAAGAGTAGAATGGCGGGTTGTCACCGAATTTAATGATGCTATTTCAGCGGCTCACAGTTCTGCACCTTCTTTGAACTGCTCGCATTGCCTGCAGCTTCAGCTGCCTTTTTGGCAAATGCCGCCTCCTGCTTTTTTCTCATTATGGCCTCTTTTTGATTGCACGACTTCAACGGGAATTCCCTCTGTGGAAGGAAAAGTTGCAATTGTAATCGGCACGAACAAGGATAACAGTGACACAAAGAAGACGACAAATTGCAGGCCTTCATCGCAACTGCCTGAGTGTCGAAACTTTATATTGTAGTTATAAATAATTTCACGCATTCCGCATGAAGCAGTTCTGTATGAAACTCTGAAAATTTTTAGTCTAAATCATAAACAAAATGTACCTCGCAAGAAAAACAGTGTGTGGCATACACCGTCCAACCTGCTATTGTAGACAACTACAACAGTGACAAGCCACCTTCAGCTGATTGAAAACGCGTTTTGAAGGATTTGAGTGATCGGAAAAACTTCTTAAAGTGGCCTAGTATGCAGAAAAATTCTTAAACCACATCTTCCTTTACCGCCATAAAATGTAGGTGAAGTTAAAGGTGTAAGTTATTATAATGTTGCGATTTCCGTTCATTGATGTCGCAAGATTCCGGGGAAATGGAACAATTTTCGATATGCTTCGTCAGCAAATTCTGCGACTCAAACTATTCTGGCTCTCTGCTCTCGAAGAACTGCTTGCGGGGAAGTAACGACCACATTGCTGTCATTCCAAAAGTCAACTATAGTTTCTTGATCGAATCTCATCCACTCTGTTCACCTTTTCGTGGCAGTTTCCGGTACTCCGGAGCTATTATACATATCGAGGAGCTATTATACATATCGAGAACAGCATGTGAAATTGTCGCGCAGTACGTCAAACGTTGCACGTTTCTGTAGCAGAAGTGAGCTTCACGAATATCATTCACCCTCCAGCCTCTGTTCCCTATCCCATTTATTATGATGCATTACAGCTCAGCACACTCCCCTGTCGCATCATTCCCAAAACGAATTCTATTCGTCCACAACCAGTTTCCAGAAATCTGCTTGCAGCCACCTTCAAGCGCAATGGTATGTCAAGACCCCCACTTCGCACAAATTGCGAACCTGCAGTTTTGTGTGAACACGGTACAGCGCGGTAGCATGAACGCCATAAATACAAGCACACGTTTCTCAACCCTTCAAAACAGACACCCGACTTTCAAAAAGCGACCCTCGCGGAGTACCTCAGGCAAGAAAAGGTTTCCTTTCCCCGCTTAGGAGATAATTTATCACACCACATAGCCGAGCAACCGCTCAGGGGAGTTCCTATCCATGGTGGGCCCCCTCCATTCCAGATCTGCTTTCAGCATTACCGTGAAAGGTTAGTGAACGTGTTCGAATCAACGTTTACTATCACTAGCACTCTGACAGCACTCTCACTAGCACTATTGGTCGTACAAGGTGGATAGAGCGTGAAAATCACAAAACTTCAAAGTTTTGTGATAATCTCAAGTAGGCATGAATGTGAGGATACGGACGCCAATAAGGATCCAGTGGGTGGCTGGTATTAAGGGATTGACGCGCACAGGAAGAATCGCTTCCAATGTATCTCGATCGTCAAGCGTGATGGTGATGCGTTCATCCGGGACTTTTGTGCGTCGTTCAGCTTGAACCCTAACTCCTTGCACCTTCTGGTGGATATCCTCAGAAATCAGCTCCGCGATTTGGTCGCCCTTTCCATCGTATCTTTAATTCAAAGTAATTCAGAAATAGTCAAAGAAGGCGTGAGCATACAGATGTCTTCCACCATCTGTGATACAAGTAAGTAAGCAAAACATAGGTTGTTGGGTGTTTTCGATTTCTGTTATCATTGACAACATCAGATTCTAGCTAATGATAACCAGCTTATTCGTACGCTTAGTGACCATGCACATTTCTGACTTTTAATCGGCGGAAACCATGTGCACTCAAAATGACCAGAGGGCTTTGACAGCTAAGTTGCTTGGAGAAAGAGGTCTTTTATTGCTGACTCACTGGATCGTAGAAACAAATGATCTGCCACCGAATATCTTTTTTGATAAGAGAAAGGAAGACTGCGATATTTCACAGTATCACAGTTTTGACTAGTGTTCCTGGGTGGAATCGCCCAAATTTCAAGAGCACTATGGTTGATGGAATTCTCGCTTATTGCGCTTCAAAAAATGTTTAGCCCCGAATAAGTATATTTTCAGCAAATGTGCTACTTTTACATAATGAATGAGGAGTGACTTACCTGCATCCCGGGAGGAAACATCCGAGAAATTGCATATATTCCTGTTCGTTTTCTGATAGATCACCTAGGCGCCCAATATATGTCACCCAAAACGACAAAATACCAAACCCAAAAACCTCAGATACTCCAAATGTGCTGCAGAGAGGCCATAGCCGAGGCATGAGCAAAAAAAATGTTCCCTCTCCTTCTTCGGTGAAACGACATATTAAATATACAACTTTAAATAAACGACTTTCGTTCAATCGCTGTATATGAGGACATTTCTCTCTAAATACTTTGAATACGGCATTTTCCCTCCTAATATTGCGCTGAGACCATCAAAAATGTAATTGTCACCTCCGTACAATATCCTTCCCTCGAGCTGTCATTGCTTCAATTGTTCTTCCTCTCCTCTGAAACTGAATCTCAATTGTCCTCTGAAACTTATATTAAGCAGAATAAATACCACATTTCCGAATAGTAAGGTCCTCTGTATGTCTGTGCTAAATTGTTCTAACGGTGATAGCGTACCTTGGTGCTAAGAGACCTTGCCTTGTTTCATACATATTTCTTCTCTCTTTCTTCGTACGTCCATTCTCGAAGAAAGCATCATTCTTTCGTCAAATGAGTTTATCAATCGTTCTTTGTTGGACCATTCGATTGAACTTTGCTTTATTTCTCGCACTTGTAGTGTGTTTTGTGTCCAAGAGGACACACAGCACTTTCTGCACATGCTTCTCTTATATGGCGCATCAAACAGTTGTCTCGTGTACGAGGGGGATATGCCCAAGGCGAAAGCCTATAGATAATTTTATACGAAATGCCCTCTGATCATTTTTGCTGAAAGAACTTTTTAAAAATGTTGCTCTTCATTGTCTCAAGGTTTACTGTGTTCGAATTTGGTGTTATTTGCCAGTTTGACCAGTTTGGGTGCTGACGCTGTTCTCTAAATGGCAGTATCATTAGGTGGGGAGACACATACAAGCGAAAGAAATGTCAACCACAATGTGTTTCTTTACACAAAAAGTGATAAGATGTGCTTCAGCGCTGTACAGATCCAAACAGTCGATTATCGAAAAAATAATAACAGCAAAGTAAAGTTAAGAGATACTACTCTGATTCCTAATGTGTGCCTCTTTCTCTGTCCGCGTAGTGTCAGTTTCGTGAAAATCGAGCAGCGGGCCTTTAAGGCCAAATAATTCGCAGAAATCGCCGCGCTAACCATAAAAGGTCTGTCGCATGGAACGTCCCATTTTCCACTGCTCACTCGAACACTTTAACGTTATAACTTGCAAGTAGATTGTACTCTTGAAGTGGGACCAAGCAAGCGATGAAGTACGGGCAAAAGTATCAAATTCTACCGTCGGAGATATTCGCATTTATGAAGCCGATTACTCGACTTCACTGGATTGGTGGTGATACGTGAATATTCTTNCTCGACTTCACTGGACTGGTGGTGATACGTGAATATTCTTCAGGGCATAAAATATCCAACCTTTGACCACAATGGTGTGCAACACAGTCGCCGACTTCTTCGTTTTAAGAACATCCCGCCATCGCATTGAGCAATTGTTTCAAATAAGAGTTTGCAAATTAATGATTCGCAGAAAAATTTTCAGATCTGATACCTCTCTCTTCGTTGTCCCCTTCCATTCGCACTGATCTTCCTTGGTAAAATCGGCTTGCGTGGTGCACGAAATGCAAAATTAATTTGCAAAACATTTTCAGCTTATTCTCACGGGCATTTCCTGTCTTAGTGCATAAGAAATGTAAATAACAAATACGATAAACAGCCACGATAGTGAGTTGATTATCGTGCTGATTGTTTATTATTGAGTGCTGCATTGACAATGTCTGTAGTTTCTTCATTTTCTTCACCAATATTATTTGATAGAATATCTAACATAATTTATTTTAGTATTTACTTTTGGCACAATTGATATTTCGGTGATCGGGTGGTAAAATCTAGTATTTTAAAAAATGGGATGATCACAGTAGGGAGCAAAAAAAAGAGCCATAGTCCCCTCCGCCCAACCTTCCGGTTGATTCAATGACACACAAAAGAGAAAATAAATATCTGACGTTGGATCCATTCCTTCTCGAAACTTGCATTTTTAGAAATACATGCTTCATGTAGAGTTAATTTCAAATATTGCCATTAACTTTAAAATGCTAACGCACGTTACTGCCATTACCTCATCGATGGTGATTCCTTCCTTCATAGCATATTCAAGGCGAAGCGACAAAATGATGGCAGAGGGACGTTCAATTAGGGACACATCAATACTGCTGATCTTTGGCTGCGATAAAAGCGAACGCAAATAAGTTTATCGCATTGTGTAAGACAATATGATACAATAAGCCTAGTTTAATATCGCATTATGTCTCCCATCCAGAATTTCGCTCACAAATGATGAGTGCACTGTGACGAAACGAGACAAGGCAATATATGATACAAGATGAAACATTATGCTAATGCCTTCCCTCATGTACGCCTGAGCAACTTCAATACTCACATCAAATGCGGATACCTGTACCTCTCCACGAACACCTATGTGGCAAACGAATACCCTTGCCTGTACCCGTCTCTGTGACGCTTTAGTAATTGCTTCGCAACTTGTATCATTTTCGAACTATCTCCGGTCTCTTTTGTTGCTTTACCACAGCTCAATTTCGAATTGATTATTCTTATTCGCCAACAAAACTTCAGCAGTTGCAAACGACAATAAAGTCAGATAAGGTAGTGCAGTTTTGAGTGCAGAAGAGGTCACATTTATAAAGAATTTTAAGGGAAGAATTGTTCACTCAAAATTCATTCAACTGCGATTGGAAAAATTTATCAACCACAAATTCCCCAGTTTTGATGACAATTGGTGCAAAGGCAAATGTCGATGAAAGGAACGTATGATGGAATGATTCTCTGCAAGAAAAAGTGTCCCCTCTTTATATGTCAACAGAACCATTCGCCATCAAAGTTTATGTGCTTCCAATCTAATATACATAGCTT
>JAARMF010001686.1:16275-33654 GCA_022844705.1 Toxascaris leonina
TCGCTCACACTAAATATTTATTCTCAAGAGAAAAAGATCACTTACTTCTCGCCTAAACATCGATCAGTGAAATTAAATTAATAGCACCTGCCCTTTGTTCACACTGTTAAATGCACCTGTTTCCTGTTCATTCCTTTAGAGGATAAAGAAGCAAAAATCTTGACAATTTCCTTTATGGCCATATATTTCGTTTACGGTACTTATATTACTTATTACGAAGAGTAGCTCGTTGACAAGTTGTTTGGATAACGCAACATTTCCGAGCATAGTTTGCTCTTTGTTAAGCAAATGAAAAAAATTACTAACGTATATAATAAGTTCGTATATATATATATATATATATATATATATATATATATGTATATATGAAGATGGTAGGGTATGAAGGTATGAAAACAATGTGAAAACGACGGTTACACAAGGTAATAAAATAACCGTGATTTCGAACTAAACCAACAAACACTTCGCCCAGTCAGTTAAATAAAAAACTACGAATTTATGGCACAACTTCCCATTACGGCAACACATTTTTTAGAAAGAGCTTAGAACAGTATTGCTGAAATCTGAAGTACTGAAAGAAGCAAGGCAATCGACTAAACGCGGAAGCATTTATGCATTTAATCTGAGAGGACACATTGACTCTCTCGATCCTCATAGGGTTTTCCGTCAAACTTTCTAGAATCTTCGAACATGCTTGTCTTTCGTCTATTGCACCTGCTCATTAAACAATTGAGCTTAAAGTTGAAGCTGAAAAGAGTTGTTGCGATATACGTTCGCTTTCTTTGCTTAACGACAGCGCAAAATAATTTATAAAGTGTTTCATTTTGTTTGGCTGATTTCAGAAGAAATTATTACCTAATTAAATGGATAAATATGTAAATAAACAAATAATTAAAAACAGGTGAGTGATTAGATATACGATCAAACAGATGAATGAGTAGAGAAATATGAAAATAAACAAACAAATGAACTCCAGTAAGTCTGTGGTGAGGAAAACACGTGGAATTAGAGGACGAGCCAAATAGAGAAGAGTAGAAAGACCAAAAGGTATATTATAAAGACGAGACTGTTAAAAGGCTGTAATAGAAAGAAGGAGTGAATTTACCTTAAACTTGGGTTATGCGTCGGTACTATTAGAGATGAAATAACTACAAAGGTAGGAGAAAGACGATACTAAGTCTCCTATGTGCCTCTACTTCAACCTGACAGTAGAATTTTTCTCCTTTTTTTCCACTATAATATCTTCTTGGACAAAGCTCGGAAATTTTTTTTCAGTGTGTTCCACTTTGGTCCACGGAATAAATCTTGTAGCATTAGAGGACGATGGGGCAGAATAGAGCTCTGTAGACGACCGCCTGTTTTTCAAAAACTTTTTGAGGCAATAAAAGTCAACGTCGGTTACAAATGTATATTTCTTTAGTTACAAATGTATGTTTTTTATTGTATATAAAAAATTTATAAATTTGTTGAAGAAGTTGAGCTGAATGTATATAGTTGAAGAAGAATAAGTTGAAGAGTTGAAGAGTTGAAGTAGTTGAAGAAGAATGTATATATAAATNAAGGGTACAAGTAAAAGTTGAAGAAGAATGTATATATAAATATAAATAAATAAATTAATTAATTAATTAATTAATATATATATATATATATATATATATATATATATACATGTACATATACAAATATAAAACAAGTCCACGTGTACAATCGACTATGAGCATAGATAATAAAAGCGTTCTAGGTATTAGCCTAGTATGCCAAGGGCTATCGTAGGTGAAATCAGCGAAACAATAATGAAGGGAAGAGAAACATTAACTGAAAAATTAACAGCTGTTCCAGAAGTAGTAAAATAATAGAAGCAGACATTCGCAATTGAAGGGTAGCGTTTCTAGATGTGCTGATGATGAGTTGGGTAATCGATAAAACAGTTGTAAAAAAGTCGCTATGGCATCATTGCACAAGTGTTCTTTGGTATGGATAATATTGTTTCTCTGATCTGCGCTGGTAAACTTTGCTATATATGGCAGTTTCCCGTAGAAAATATCGAATTTGCATGAGCTAATAGGTTCATTTATTTATTTTTAGTGTTTAAAGCTAAATTTAGTGACTAGAGATTGTGTAGGACATCGTATATCAACTCTGTGATAAGATATTAATTAGGAATATAGGAATTTGCTACTCAAATCTTTATATAAATATCTTTCTAAGAGGACAGAGGTGAAGGGATCCCTGTCCCCCCCCCCCCTCCCCCTCCCCCCACTTCTTCATCACTTCACATTTTCGGAAAATTTGACAAACGAATCAACAACTACAACGCTTATTCTCTAGCCCTATGTTTAGTCCTGTGTGCTGAAAAAACTATTAGACGCAGGTCAATGAATAAGCTAGGGTCATCGCTTTCAATGAACAGTCGCCGATGCGTGATACGCTCTTGTCTATCAACAAGGGAATATTGCCGTCTACTTGAGTGTACCTGTTTCCTTTGAAGCCGAATTGGTCCATTCTATCATCAATATTTCTGACGATATCATCAATATATATATATATATATATATANNNNATATATATATATATATATATATATATATATATACATATATATATAGGCTTTCAGTAATATATAGGGTTATTTCCATAAAACTGGCCGAGTTACTAAGGCTAATTTGTGATTTATGAATTTATTTTACGGCATTATGGAATTGATCGGCATTATATACAAGGCGGTCATCTATATGCCTACAATGGATATTTATTAGAACGTGTTGTTTTGACATATTTGTGTTCCAATTTCGATAATATGAGGTCTACTCTATTGGGGGAAGGGGGGGGGGGGGTGAGGGTGAGGAGGGCTAGAGACAGGAAATTCCTTCCATAAATACTCCTCGTTTATTTTGCCTGAAATGTAGCCAGCACAGATGATATCATTTTTCTTTGCAATAAAATTAGTTATCTGCAAAATTTGCGTTCGATCGAGGTAATGCAGCGGCTGTCCAATTCATAATTATCCGTAAAAAATAAAGCCATTTGACCAGAAATTTTGAAAGAAGTATTTTTTTTATGGAGTCATTAAAATAAGTATGTTTTAAATATTCTAAAGCTTCAATGATGATATTATGTGATAGAGGCATGAAGAACGTGGGAAATTAAACTGTTGCAAGAGTTCTTATATATTTATTATGTTTATTGGTTGTATTCAAGAACCTCATATAGGAGTTCTTTACACGATAATAACAATTAATCTCTGTTCTTTATGATATCATTTTGTAGGTAATTTTTAAGGAATTGTAAAATGCGATATAAATTTTAAGAAAGAGTGGTTTTAGTGAAATGCTATTGTCTCCGAACATGTAAAAAGATGTCGGTGTCAAATGGAATAATACGCCAAGCGAAGCGTCTATTCCTTGTTCTATCAGATCGAATGCTACCTAGCGGTATTAGATGAGAGATATCGCACAAACGTTGATCACAAGGGAATTTCAGAATAAGCGAAGATGAAAATAAGAAAAAAACGCTATGTAAAGATAGTCGTATGATTTGTGTTAATTCATCATATGATGTTTAGATAAGATCGAGAGAACGATTCATCGCGCAAAAGTACAAAAACTACAAACGACGACGAGAATATCAAAAGTCGAGAAATCATTAACGGTAACAATCGAGATTTATAGCCTCAATAATGTCGTCAAAATTACAAACAGTATTAGAATATTAAGACATAGAAAATAACATATTGATATTTATCAACGATCAGATTGTATTATTGATGTGAATCATAAGAATTTAGTTTTTAAGCAAATATTTAACGAAAGCTCACAACTATATGAACGAATTTTTTTTTGACATTTGTCCGTGAAAGAGATGTAAACGTTATACATATACATATACGGCGAAAAATATTCTCAGATGAGGCACAAAGAAGATAGCCGCTCAAAATCTTACAATGAATTATTGGTGGAATTGAGATCTTTTATTGAGCTTTTGAAGTGATGTGATCCAAGACTAATAATCCTGAGTCTTATCCTGAAAGACTATTGGAGACAATTCGGAGATGTCTTATGGGATATTTCTGTAGATCGCAACTGCGTCTTTCCAATCACCTCAACATCTCTCTCTAAAAGTAGACAAGAGTCTGGTAGGAACTGTATTCTTTGCGCCTTACAGTATAGAGGTATTCAGCATTACCGAAATGCCATCACCACCTATTTTCGATCATTTTTGAAATAATGCACACCTATATTGTCTCTCTTGTTAGCTTCTAATATCATCTTGCTAGAGAGTGCCCAGAAGCGCTTCACTCACCTTACGTTTCGCAAAATTTATTGTAGTTCATATAAAGATACAAAGACAGCTGTAGTTCCATCGATTTCCGTGACGATACAGCTGACAGATTTTGACCAGATTGTTATGACCAGATTTTTTGCAGCGCCTGGTGGTCAGCCTTCTGGCGATCCGCCGGGAGATCAGCCGAGGATCGAACCCGGGTATTCTCGCTTAAGATGCGAAGTCTCTACCATTGAGCTACCGACCTCCCTATCATAGTTCATGTCAGCGTAATTACGCTAGCAAACTGATAATCTTCAACGTGGAATCATCTGAACAACGCAAGCTCAGCTTTGATTTGACTCTTTTTTATAAAATTGTGTTCGGCTTTTCTAACGTCTCATTATCAGAGATATTTTAGTTTGCCCCTTCTCTTAAGTCGATATGTGCATCAGTTCCAACTCATCAAAATGTTTCCAGTTGTCTTTTAGGAAAAAATAATGGGCTGCATATCTTCTAGTCTCGCGTTGTACAAGTCTGAAATCTATTTTCCGCTGATACCGTTAATGCGCCATTCAGCTTTTCCCATCAGCTTTTTAAAACTGTGGCTGAATCGTTTCGAGCTATATACTATTGCTGCTTTCAAGTATTTGACGTCTATTCGCCTCGACTATGCCCTTGCGAATGTTTTGCTCCTTCTTGGTGTTCATGCTCACATACCTTTGTATATTTCCCCATTCCGAATCAAATAAATAGATAAATAATAACCAATTTACGCCGCGAACAACAACCTCGAATTTCTTTATCATCATACTCATCTCGGCTCCTGTATATCATAGAGGAACAAACGTTTTTTCTCAAATCGAAAGTCAGGATATTGCAATTTTCTGAGAAAATCTTCAAAATTCTTCAAAGATTTGCGTCTTATTCGATGAAATTCAATTGAAAAAGCGCCCAGATTGTCGTTCAAATCCACATTCCGCGGATTCAAACAAATACCATCCAACTCGGCTCCCAAATGTATAGCGTAGTTCTTCAATACATGTACATAATCTCGCCTCAATAATTAACTGTATGAAAAACCTTCGAGGCGATACCACAAAATCTCTTCGTTGTTCCACTAGCGAAAAGCTCCGATCCATTCGTAACAATTCCGAGACGTAATTTGGGCCGATGTGAATCTCTGCGCACACCACACCAAATCTTTTAGGCATAGATACGCTTAATTTTGCTTAGGCTTAAATATGATGAATTTTAGGCTTAAATATGCTTAATTTTGGTTGTCGATGTCGTTGGGAGGTTGCTGAGCGGTCGTGTTTCCTGCCGCTCAGCTCGATGAGGTGGAAGGGTCGCGAGAGGGCCGTCAGATATGACGGTCGCCTGCGAATATGCGGAATAAGCAGGCGTGAACCAACCGACGGCGAAATTCATCAGGGTGTGACTGAGGTTGGCGGTGGCGCGGCAACACTTAAAAAATGGTCACATTTCCCAATGACGGTTTCGCATCACGGCGAGTACGATCCGCCGAAAAAGATCGCAGCCCCTGCTGCCTTGCAGGTACTTCGTGGAAGAAGAAAGGCTAGGAGAAGGAAACTCCGGATAACCGAAACCTACGTCGCCAACAGGCCGGCCACCAGGCGATGTACTACTGGCCACAGCAATATGGAAAGCAAGAACGCGGCAGACTGCCAACAGATGGGGTTTCGACTTCTACATGGCACTGCTTGGACGAGGCGAGTTCAGGATCGAGAAAGATGGAAAAATTGCCAGCTGCATCGATGGCTCAAATATGCCTGACTTCATTGAAAGTGATCGAAAAATATGAGAGGCGCATCACTTCATCCTGAGATGCATACTTCAGCCAGAAAATTTTTGTTCCTTTCGATTAAATCCTTCTCAAATAAGAATTGTCGGGGACATAGATTTGCACTCGTATTGCTGCCATTACGCGCTGTCTTAGCATTAGCTATAATGATGGCACCCTACTCTTGGCAACATGCACCTCACTTACTCTTAGCATTCGTGTCGTATTAACTACAAAGACGCATTACACACCATCCTCCCTCCTACCCCCCTCCCCCCCACTTCATCACTTCACATTTTCGGAAAATTTGACAAACGAATCAACAACTAAAACGCGTATCCTCTAGCCATATGTTTAGCCAAATATGCTGAAAAACTAGTTGACGCAGGTAAACGAACAAGCTAGGGTCATCGCTTTCAGCGAACAATCTCCGATGCGTCGTAATATCACTCGAATGAAGCATAAAATTCCATTGTATGAAATAATCGAATGGAAGTTCTAAAATTAAAAAGAATCGTTACCACTAGAGAGGTTTTTCCAGTGCGTGTCTCTCCCTCTGCCTCTCTCAACATTAACAAAATCACCTGTATTTCAGCTTTAAGATCAGAAGTATATCAATTATTGATAACAGACATAACATATTGCCAGCAAAAGCAAAACAATGATAATAATAACAATAATAATAATAACGATAATAATAATAATAATAACAATAATAATAATAATGAAAATAATTGAGCACTGTTTCATAATGGCTAGATATGCTTGATGCAAAAATATATAACACTTGAAAGCGAATAAACACATACGATCCGAAATGGGAATTATCATACAACATCCTTTAAACGACCAACCTGTGCACCTAATGTTGGTTACCGTCAGTATATTAGTTTTTGGACAGGGAATGCTCGAGATAGAGGACCTAATCGTTCTAATTCATGGACATCAGAATTGGAAGGCGTCACCACATGATCCACCACCTTCCAAGCACGAACTCCAAGTGCAAAAATATCACAAATTCAGTCAGCTCAGACTTATCAGAAAATCTTTGCCAGCAACTACAACTAATAAATGCATCCTGATCTGATCCGTCATACAAATATACTCCTAAAAAATTTCTCTACAATTTCTACTTATCTCGTACTGTGACTTAAATAATTCGCAGACTAGTATAGTACCATTAAAGCCTAGAACGTTTTTGTAATATACAGCGGCAAACTATATCACTGTCAAATGGGGTTGTTCTCTGAGAGCAAAAAGTTCATCAGTGGTTTCCTGAAAAAAAAAGAACGTGTTTTTCGAATATCTGCATTAATGAGCAAATGGGAAATGCTGAGCAAATAACACCCACTAGCTACCCAAACAACTCAAGTAACACCCAATAGTCTCTATTTTCGCAATTTTCACGTTTTCAAATATTTCGAAGATTCCATCGTTTCTTCCTCAAGCATGGTCATCTTTCTAATCTAGGCTTGTTTTCCATGGAGTACTAGTAAGTACATAACAAACAATATAAGGAATTACATGCATCTTTTCTATGAGAAAGGTAATAAAGAGGATCTCAAGAACTATAGACCAATATGTCTTCCGCCACACCTGTATAAACATTATGAAGTTCATCACCGCTTCAAAATCAAGCGAAAGATGAATATACAAGACACTGCTAAAAGAACACCGATAAAAGATGAAGTGACTAAATATCGGACAAATCAGCTACACTGGATCGGTCATATTGCACACAAAACTGACGGTGGACTGCCAAAAATACTGAACCGGTGTCCAAAAGATAGTGAACAATCCAGACAAAGACCATTTCGCTGATGGGAAGCTCTTCTCAAAAGAAACCCTTAGAACATTGAAACTAACACAGAAAGCGAACCGTAAGAAACAAAACCTCATGTGCAAATATCCGCATAGGAAATGTTGTTGCGGAATGGTCTACTGAAGTAAGGACAGCACATTGACCACTAATTTCTAAGGTTTTAACGCAAGGCAAGGTTTGCATATAAGCGCAAACAATTGAACTATTACTCAAATGCGTTGATGAAATTCCGTCAACGAAAATGCGAAGACCACATCAATGCATAAGACAAACAAATCTTTTACACCTAATGTTGATGAGTTTCTCTCAACGAAGGTCAATAAGCATCAATCACCTGTATTGGAATCAGTAAGTACAAGCATAAAATAGTATGCCTAAATAGAGCAAAAGAAATGCGGGCAGACGGACAGCTACCACAACATAGAGAGGTGAGCCAAGAGCTAAGAGCTAAGAGCCAGCAGCCCAGTCAACAATCGGCAGACAAACTTAGCCAGATAAACCATTTTTGTGAACACTCTACAAAACATTCATATCTACACAACAAGGCTGTTTAGGCTAGTGGAACAGCATACACATAAATCCTATGGCTATTTTAAATGAATATAACTTCCTTTGAAGGTGGTCAATCAACCTGAGCATTAGCATAACCGGCGGACCTATGAAATGCATTCAACTCCCCTAACTCTCGATCTCTAATTCGAGGGGTTCTTGAGCTGAAGCTAGCGGACGAACAGACAAAGACAGACAGACGAAAATACATAAGTAAAGACATGAAGAAGCAATCATGCGCACTGCAAATGTGACTCTGCAAAGGCATATACAAGGAATAACTGAAAATTTGCTCTTTTAAAACGTCACTGGCCGTTCCAACTACTACCCCTTCCTATACCGATTGACGATTCTCATCCCTTGTTTGCCTACCGAATGAATCTTATTCTTAAATAGCCCTGAAAAGTCCTCACGCACAATAAGAGATGTCCAGAACAGAAGGCTGAAACAACGAATCTGCCATTCTTATCAACGAAAGATACAATTTATTGCAAACATTCATCCAAATGGGAGTTAAGCACATCCTCTGCAATTAGCCTTGTGCATACGGGACATTCTACCATTACCGCGACGTCATCCGAATCTGTTGATGAATGACCCATTCGGTTAAGCTTCGCTTCGCTACCCAACACCGCTGCTACCGACAGCTCGGAATGAGGCATATCTCGTCCGATCGTTTGCACGGTATCTTGCAGTTTATCTTCAATATTTTTCAAACGATCGCTGTTTGCACAACTCTGCAAAAAGGCTAAAACTTTACCTTAAATTCGTCAAATTAAAACCCTCCTAATTAGAGCAAAACCAACGATACGTTCCCACACCAAGAGCAGCTGAGTGCCCAATTTCTGGATACTCACATATGCTCCGATATTTGTTCAATCACTCATAATACGACTGCAATATCACTAGAATATCTCCGAGATCTTTCTCATGCGACATCCAAATTTCTGCAAGACAGATTCGCACTGGATATTCCCAAGGCATCTCTCTCTTCCCCTCAGAAAAAAATAAAAAAAATAAAAACTAAATAAAAATAAGTAAATGAGCAAATAAAATAAAAGAAAAATAAAAAAGAAAAGAAAAGAAAAAAGAAAACAATAAGCTAAAAACAATACCAGCTATATTATGATGAATATGCCACTACTTTGCGAGAGAACCATTTCAGTATCTCAGCATGATAATGGATGCAAAAACTGACGCTTGACTCTTTATCTAGCTGAACCAGATGGATTCCCATATCACGTAACGAGTTTTCAGCATATCACCACCTAGTCAAGACGACCGATGATATTAAAACTTACATTCACTTTAGAAGAACTAGGCATTGGATTGTCAGAAGATGCTGTCTCCGATGAATTACTCTTCTGCCTACGCAAAGCAGCAGCAAGGATCGGGCTAATCCCATGCTCCGTGGATTTTTCGTTTGGCTTATTCCCACCGACGACATGTCCAGTTCCGGTGAAGTAGTCTGTGATTGTTTTCTGCCCAGTCTTGCTCGGAGACACCTCACTCGAAGCCGATGTCGCCTTCCGTTTGTTACCCCCCATGCTTTTCCCTATTTCGCCTTCCACTTGTGGCTTACTTTTTTTATTTGTATATCCTTCCGGTTCCTTCATCTTCACAAACTTTCCTGAAAAATTCATTGGACAGAATTGAAATTTAGTGCAGCAAAAAAAGATCACCTTAGTCTCGATTGGTTAACTAAATAAACTATTTACAAACTTGCTTTGGCTATACCTTCTTCAGTTCCTATCTCATTAACAGACTTAGGAACCCGGAGAGATGAACTGCAATAAAGGAGGTTTCTATAGCTTCACTCTAGATTGAAATTAATCAAATGCGAAAAATTGCTTAAATTCCCTGGGAAATCTTCCACCAAATAGAAAGAAGCAACTCTTCACTCCAGCAACTTCTGCTTAAGGGTATACCCATTCCACATCAACCCCCCCCCCCCCCCCGGGGGGGGGGGGGGGGTTGATGNGACACCACCTAATCCACTTGTAGCATTTCATCAACTTCGGCTATTCTACGTCAACGTTAATAGGGCTCCTGGAACTCCTGCATTAGGGCAACTTTGTAGGGCTAATCGATTCTGGATGCACTCACCTCTACAAGTTGCTTGATGTTGTTTCCACCAATAGTCGTATGGTCCAGGGGCGCGATTCGTGGCTCGTTTCACCCAGCCATAAAATGGTCGACGATTGCTGCAATAGATATTGCCTCATAAATCTCTATAAAGATCGAAACCTAATATAAACGGGAAAATGAAGTTGCCGCACGACCATAATCAAAAAAAAAAAAACAGCTATTTCCCGGCATAGAGAGAAAAAAAGGAAAAAAGATGCGAAAGGGACGACCGGCTGGATTAACAGGCCAGCACTACGTATGTCCTCTAATTCCATCCTGCTCGTCCTCTAAATAAACTCTAAGCGAAGAAACCACCCAGATCAGCTAGTGGGATATGCATATCTACAGTCCATCGCAGTAGACGAACCCAAAATAATTAATGCACTCACTCACGTCTTCACCTGTTCGCCTCTCGTATAAACTTGCACTTGCAGCGTCTGCCACTCTAACCCTATATCTGCGCGAGAACAGATACGGGTATCTACACCCATCCATCTGGTGGTTTCAAATAATATCAAGTGGGATCACAACTACACAGTTCTATGATTTATCCTTAATCATTTGAGCATCTACAGGAATTTAGATTTTACTCATGAAATTTAGAAAAATTTATATGCATCAAAATATGCCCAAAAAAATTATATAAGCAATTTGCGATTGGTGAGTTCGCTTATCACATCGTTTGTGTTTGCAATTTCATGATCGATCACATAGGAAAAAGAAAACCGCCGACGAGAAACAATTCCACCGGGAACGCAAACACTCATATAGCGGTCCGACAAAGTCGTATTAATGAAAAGTTCTTTTCTGCATATTCTTTTTCAATGAATTAATACAGCAAAAACATACCGGCATACACCGTCACATCTCCACCAATGTTGGTGATAATTGGCCACTTCGGCATGGAACGAATGATATATAGTAATGTTGGTGCCAGCCGCAGCATTTATTCGGCGCATATGATATTGGAACTGAGCACCATGTCCATCCCGATCTCTGAAATAGCAAATTTTATTTGTTAAACAGTAGAAGCGACGATAGGGGAAGGGAGGGGGTGGGGAGGGAGAAGGAGGGGGGGAAGAAGGAGGGGCGGGGGAAGAAGGAGGGGGGAGGAGGAGGGGGAAAGGAAGGAGGATAATCTCCTTCACGAAGCCTACAGGCGCTTGTTCTTCCGCCATGCTGGATTAAAATTCGAAGTTGAGGTTGTTGCAATTTCCGAAAAATGCTACAACAGGAGCTGGAAACGGAGAAGGCTCCGATATGAGCTCCTTCTTAATAAATAGACAGGTCAACAGGTCATTAACTATCACAGACTGATCGAAAATGAATAGTACGGGAAGTTGTATATGCTCGAGGCTAGGTTCCGCACTTTCTGCGTAGTAAACGTTACTCTCCAAATCATCGTCGATGGTCGATCGTCTTGCGCTAATAAGCACTTTAATTTTACAACTTCAAAACGTCGCCTATAATTTCACTTCAGGAAGTTGTTTTTGCTCAAGTATATTTGCTCAAGCTCAAGCACTTTAGTCTCCCAATTTCATTCCGTATCAATGTAAATCTCTTGTGAAAAGAAGCAAACTGACGCAATGAAGTTTTTTTCTCTTCTATAAAGTTTGCCTTACGTTCGAAGCTTCACCCTCTGCAAATTGAAAGAAAAACAACGACTCGAATTAATGTGCTCAATTCTTGTTTGCTTTTCGTGTTGTTCCTCACTGGAACGCTTATCATACGATGTGGTTATGTCAAGTAACTTGTCATGTTTTAAGCGACGCCTAGAGCAATGTGATCCATCGACACTATCTACTGCATACTGGCTATAATTTTCTTATCAACTCTATATTTCTTATCAAAACTTATCAATATCAATCTCTTATCAATCCTAATTTTCCAATTTTCCATTAGTCATGATCTCTGGTCTTTGCTTTCATCCACCTCTATAGGTTTTAAATGCATGGCTGTGTGCAACGTTTATACCGAGGCACAAATCATGGCTCCCGTCTATAATTATTCTATCGGACATATGATGCAATGCTTTCTTTATTACAAAATAATAATATTTATCAAAAATAATATGCAAACAATTAAAATACTACCATAAGGGCCTAACAGAGCAAATGCACATACGAAGACAAAAATAACAACGATCCTATTATTGCAAACAACTGTTTTAGCCCTATCAGCGAAGCTAAAACCTTATAAATTTGAGTGTCGAATAATTAGTAATAAAATCACTCAAAAATTAGACCGCCATATGCAGATTCTTAACTTGCATGATCATAACTTATCTTACATTTCAGGTGGAATGGCAGAGCATTGAATATGTTTCTACTGAATGCTTAAATAAACGAAGCATTTATATCAATAAGCAGGAGCACCCTTTATAGGAGAAAGTTGGTCATAAATCAGTTTTAAGAAATGACCCACAGTGGGACGATAAATAAACGAAAGAACTCCCAACATTGCTCAAATCAAACGGCGACCTCAAACAATATGCTGGTATCGTGTCTTAAAATTTTCCCAACAAGCAGAAATTAGATACTGAAGAAATTTTAGTCGAAACAGCAAAATTTCTTTAAGGAGAGTAGTTTTGTATAAGAAGCCTAAACCCTCACATTATAGGATAACCAAAGCTTCATTTACTCATTAAAGCGTCATAATGGCTTATGAATATCTGTAGTTGAAGGAATCATCAAATCCACCAACGGTCCTATAGGCTGACCTCAGGTCAAGTCGTTGAGGTCAGACTAAATCTGCGCAACACGATGAGAATAAAACTAAGATGAAAACCTGTCTCTTACGGTGACGAACAAATATGCGTGTATCATTTCGTGCAATAAAGTCTCGATAAGATCCTTTCGTGGACGTAATGTTAGTAATGGCTTACTGAGACGAATTGAGCATAGCCCACCTCGTCCCTCATAACAGCATAAACCAGCACATCTAAAACAATGATGATATAGCCATGGTGGATCATATTTGGAAAATTCATTCCATATTATACTTACAAACCCCAATAAATGAATAATATGGATACTAAAAAAATTTATGCGCAAAAAGTTGGATCTGAATTTGATAAGCTGAACTAAAAAGCTGAATCCACACCTGAATCTCGATTACTGATCACCACTCTTTTCTCTTAGAGCGGCAGACTCCTACAGCAGTATTAAAGGCACATGATTGCATCTATTTGAAATTATTAGGTGCCATATCCTATTGGTGCTGAACAAATGTTGCTCGATTTATGCGCAAAAAAAAGCTGCTAATGCACTCACCGGCCATAATGCCCAAAAATCAGCCATATTATGGCCAGATAAACACCCAAGATTGAAGTAAATGAAAAGTAGATGAGCGTGAAATGCTCTTTCAATGCCTTCTTCCTCCTGGCCCCCCGCTCTCCTCAACCACTCCCCCCCCCCCTCCTCTCCCCACTACACCCCATAGATGCATGAAAACGCCTATGTGAGAATATAGAAGAGCACAGGCTTATACTGTGAGTGGCGATAAAGCATGGAAGCATTTTTACTTTCCAGCTAAAATCATCAAGAAGTGATACTCTTCGCCTCTATGGACCACTTTTCCGTACTGGATGGTCGCCTTATCAGTTTAGGTATGATGGCACGAAAAAAATCAAACTATATCGTTGGTAATTTCGAAATGGTTGTAAAAAGTCCTTCAACTTAGATCTATTGTAACCACAACATCTCTAGACTTAGACAGCAACTTCCCCTCTCCCCTCCACCCCTCCTCTCTCCCCCTCCTCCTATGAAGACTTAATTAAGCACATCTAAGCTTGGAGGCTCAAAAAGAAGCTTGGAAGCTATTAAGCTCAAAAACCGAGAAAAACACCCAGAGAATCCCGTGAAAACTTATATAAAACTACATAAAGGCTTTTCATCTATGACATAAATTTTGAAAAGCGCCTTAGACGACTTTTGATGGACATGCTGGACTACACTTTGAAAAGTTGGAAAAAAACACTTACAACGTCATTCGAGGACTCCACCTGACCTCACATCCGGCTAACTTTCCCTCAAAGAAGAGATGATCGAATTGCACGAATAATGCATGAATATCGGGCGTAGGATCGAGTAATTCCCATTGTGGATCAACCAATGACTCAATGTGGCTCATATGATTGCCCTTGAACATAGCGTTTCGCTTATACTGCTGCCACAAAGCACGACATCAAAATCGAGACGCTATAGATTCTTGAATAGAAGGCTGTTCATGCTTCTGCTGCTGTAAACATTACTACGAACATTTGCCGATAACCCCCCCCCCCCCCCCAACCCCTCCATGCTCCATCCCTATCTCCGTGTTCATTGGCCAAAGCGATATTACTGGTTGTGAAGCATCCCCTTCTCCAATCAAGGTCCACGGAAATTCCCGCACCAACAGAGCGGTGAGGACTCGCAGATTAAAAAGGTAAGAGGCCATTCATCAGCAAAGTGAGGCAAGAAAATAAACTGATTAAATTTGTGATCGTAACTGCAATCGTCGATCACGAATAGCAAGCAATTCACAAAATTGATAGACAATACGACAACATTCCAATAATAATAAAATTGCGTATTCTTATAGCCATAATGACGGGATTGGCTAAGCAGCAATAATAAAGAGACCATAATGCCAAAGAGTTGACTAAAGCAAACGATTAGAGTGATGTTCTTAGTGAGCAATAAACTAAAGGCCAGCTAGAAAGAAAAAAATAGAAGCGGTTTTAATTTGATACGGCGATCACATTTGAAACTACCCGAACTAGGTCAAGAACAGGTACAAGCTCCTGCTCGAAGAACAAGTTCATTTCCAATATGTAGAGATATAAGCTCGAACCAGAAGTTATGGCAGAAAAGATCAAACAACGGCGTCGATATAAGCAATGACCTGTCTTCCACCAAAGAAGTATCAGCGAAATGCGTTCAATAAACACCGATTTACATCCCCGGTAACCAACAGGAATACCTCCAACCTAATAATATGCCAGTCTATGGCTCGTAGTAGTCCTCTATACGTCGGAGGTGAGCGGTTGTCAAAGTTCTATCATCGTACTACGTGAAGGAGGATATTAATAATATTTTTACTAATAAATGTACAACCGTTGTACCTGGCACGATGCTTGTAATACTAGCAGGTGAACCCATAGTACAGGTAAACCGCTGACATAATGCTAGTGAATGCTATCAGGTAAACCCATAGCACAACAGGTAACTACCACAAGTCCACGACGTCTCCCATGCCTAGCAATTTATGCATGAAAAGCGCACAACGCAATTTGTCACCCTTACTACCGTAATGCATTTTTTGCGAACAGTCTGCATCGCACCAATATTATTACGGTTGAGGATTAAAAATGTGCCAACTAGTGAAGGACCTGAAATCCTTGACTAAGGTCATACTCAACCTATGTCATCCTGACCTCAAGGTGATCATCCCATAGGTAGTCCAGGAAAAAAAAGATGTGCACTTGAAGCAATGCGACCTAAGAGGATCCAAACATCGCTTAATATGAAGCTCGAGCATAAAATTCGATAAGACCCGAAGCCAAAGCCTAAGCCTAAGCTTAAGCCTAAACCTAAGCCCAAGCCTAAGCTTAAGCCTCTTGATATACTTGAGGTTAGTAAATGGTGACACTTAACGCTTGGTAATCCGACTTGAAATAAAAAAGTCTGCTTAGATGGGTCTTTGAAATCGTGGAAATGTCGATATAGCTAGCTGAACATGTAATCGAAACGTTTGAGGGAATTTGAAAAAACGACCCAACACGGCCTATTTGGGCTATATCGAGGGGCGCACAACTGTGCAGCACGATGCAGAAGCTATGAGTGAAAATCTAATAATGGGGTGTTCGCTGACTTGATTGTCATAAGACGCCATTCACAATGCCAAAGTTTATCGTCATCTTGATAGATACCCAACAAGTCTCAATTGTGCGAATCTTTTTATAGCTCTAATAGCTAGCAGATTTAACATTTATGGCTAGATAAGCTATCCGATATAAGCTATGTTGTCAATTTGATGGTTCTTCGAAGAAGTTATAAGTAAATTGCGTGGAAATATGAATAAAAATGCAATTTTTTCTTTTTTTTTGGAGGTATTAAAGGCCGAAAGTATTAAACGCTTATAATAATGGGAAGAAATCAACGGTCGACGATATACAACACCTTGGCAAGTTTTGATAGCGATTACTCTTCGTTGAGGTATCACTGCATGGCTTATGCAGAGATTTCCGCTGTATTACCTCAACATATAGCTCTTTATAAGTTGGAGTTTCTCATTTATATGAGAGGTGTTTTCATTCGCCTCTTAAGCGAAGAGACTCGGATTCGATTCTCGGCTGATTTCCCAACGGATCGACCAGAAGGCTGACCACCAGGCGTTCCGAAAATCTGGTCACAACAACCGTGTGTTGCTGTCAGCTGCATCGATACACGGGAATCGATGAAACTACAGCTGTCTTTGTATCTTTGTATCTTGTTGTGTTTTTCATCAGCCTAATATGCTGATGGATCGGCCGTACCGGAGAGGTTTCCATGAAAATCATGCCGCAAATGTAGTATGTAGTATTTCCGGCTCCATTACCATCAAAGAACATCGTGCGTTGCCGCTGTCATCTTAATATCTCTTGCAGCACTTTCCACCTCGCATCGTTTTTCCCCAACTTCATTTTTTCGCAACTTTATGAGGCGAATGTCTCCATGATGTATCAACGTTGAGTGGTCCAGCTTCAGACTATCTCGCTTCCCATTATGTTCTCTGATGAGTGCACTATATTCAGGTATCATACATACGTTCTGGGGTGAGGGGGGGGGGGGGGGGG
>JAARMF010001687.1:9737-22548 GCA_022844705.1 Toxascaris leonina
GAGAAGGCGAACCTTACCGATCTCGATCCTTATGGAAGTGCCGAGATTTCGCTTATTCTCGAAGAAATCAGCTAATCCTTCCTATAAATTACAAATGATAATTGCAATGAAATTTGCAAACCTAAAATAATATTGAGCTGTGATAGTGAACGTTGATCTATTGATAGTTTGCGACGCTCTATCGAACAAAATTGATCATTTCAGAAACAGTTGTTTCAGTCGTTTCATGATTTCAGTAGTTTATTCGAGAACAATTCTGTTGAGGAATTTTCGTTTAAAATGTTTATTGAAATAATATCTCTCAAAAATGGATTTTCTAGAGGAAGCAAAATTTGCACTATAGCTCATAATCTCAAGCGAATAGATTTGCATTCACTGAGGTGAAATTAATTAGAGTTTCATCCTTTACCGCCGAATAAATTTGAGTTGGAAGAAGGAAGCGAATGGATTTTGCTTTTATCTCTTATTTCCGCTCATATGTATTGTTTGATTTTTATTCTTTTATTAGCTATGGCAATCTTTTATTAATCGAAAAGATTCATCAATGCTTCATGGAATATTCAATCCTTTAGCGAGGGGTAATGATTCTCCTCGATTCGTAGAGAGGTGAGTTTTGCTTGCGCGGAAATTCGAGAATGAAAAATATTCAGAGAAAGAGGCATCGTAAGAACCGATTAGAGTCTAAAGAGACCATTGAAGCCTCCCCCTCTCCTCCCCCCTCCCTCCCCCCGCATTCCCTCTCCGCTAACTTGCCTCATCAATTTTCTAACGTTTCATGCGTCGAGAAATATGATAAATAAGATTTGTTCAGATTTTTGTCATCGGCATTTGGTAAACGAAGCAGCAGCATGATGGAATTTGACGACCCGAGGTAATTGAGCTTTAATATATTTAATATTTATCAACAAAAATGCAAAAAAAAAGAGACTTATTTGTCAAAAAAAATGCAAAAAAGGAGATTTATTTGTCAAAAAAATGCAAAAAAAAAAGATTTATTTGCAATGAAAATGCAAAAAAAAGATTCAATACACCTCAGTTAGTAAGTTGCATCAAAGTGAAAGCGCTATGAAAAGAAAAAAAACATCTTCAAATTCTTGAAGACCAATAATGGTTTTTTCCTTCGTTTGTATTCTTTAACGAATTGGCGAGATCTGCTGGAAGTTGATAGGGATATTGGCCTAATGGTGATACGCCGATGAGGATATTGGCCTAGTACTAGGCCAGTATCCTTATCGGCGGCTTATCAGTACTTACTGCACCTACTGATTCGTCCTGTTCAGTGCCTAGCTTTCGAGGCAATTTTAAAAGTTGGCTGTGCATATTAGCATTTTCAACATGAAGTAAGGAGATATATACTCGCTCTGAAATATATACAATTCGACAAAAATCAAGTAATTCAATTAGTGCTCTCATTTATGGTCATTTAGGTTGTGCAAGTGGGTTGATATTGATGAGTGGAAGGTAACTCTGCAAGAAATAACCGGTAAATAGATAGGCTAGTGATATCATGAGGTATTGCGAGCATGAAGGTTCCATAGGATTTTCATGTTTACTTAGCACTAAGCCCTGTTAATGGCTGAGGTGTCCTTGATTGCAACTACTTATTTCTTACCATAAAAAAGTGTCTATTCATTCGATTCTGGAAATTCCATTTAGCCCTAAGAAGCTCTATAATGAATGTGATAATGTATACTCAACGTTTCCCCAAAACGAAACGGTGGAGGGGTGGGGTGAGGAGAGAGGATGTTTTCTACAGAACGACGGAATGTATGAGACTTACTTGTGCCATAAATCGATGCGATTCTGTGGAAGAGATATGTTCCATCTTTAGGTTCCTCTCGTCCGCGTTTGGCAAACGCAACAATTTGAAAGCGTTCGACGATCCCAGGTTAATTGTTACCATTTTGTTCTTTTCACCCCACCCAACACAACTCGGAATTAGGTAGGATTTACGCAATCTGGTAAGCAAAATTTCTATATTGAGGTGAAAAAAAAACCGGTGGAATTTGAGCAAATTTCTGCCCAACACTTATATTAGAGAAAACGATTGCATTAAATGACTGTGTGCCCATTGTTTTAGCCTAGTACGAGGCTAGTTTTGGGCCACAAATTCTGGAACCTGGTGTGAATGAAAAATGTTGCTCTAGATCTAAACACGATATTCAAAACGTCGCCAGGAACTCCATGAAAGAGCTGCGACTATGGGTTCGCAGCTAATCCTATTATAGGCATCTTCATCCATCTTTTTTTTCTTTTCTTTCTTTTTTTTTGCATCGATCGTATGTAACTTGTCAACATATTGTTGAATTCATTTTTTTACGAATTAGTAATGGAAGCATAATGCAGGTTCTTTTCGTCGTCATATGGCAAACGTGGATTCGTCGAATTGCAGAAGCGATACGGTGCTGAATTTGACGACCCTCGGTTCGCTCCCTCATGAATATTATTCAAACTTTGCGAGTGTGAAAGACATGAGCATAATGAAATGAGACGGCGTTTATTACGGGAATCTAGATTCTAAAAATTACTCGATACGCAATAAGAAGCTTCTCCTCCAGCAAATATTTGTGACTGCTCTAATGAAGCCGACGCAGTTATTTACATTTCAGCAAGCACCACAGTTCAATCAGTCTTGTTTGATTTTCAAGCATTAGCCGACTTCCGGCTCTCTCGAAGCCAGTTGCTATCTAGATGTTAAGAAAACTATACGATGATATTCGCTCATCAATATGCGATCTCCATTGACTAATACTCAACAAAAAGGATTGTTCATGATTGTTGGATTGAAATGGCGACGATGAATAGTTTTGAATTCAACAGGAGCATCCAAGTGGGATAATTATTAAAAAATCTCAGATGAGTGGCTTGATCGTTGCGTTAGCTATTTCTGCGAACAAAATCACCAAAAAAATATATGTGTATCGATTTCGGTCTATTGCGTTTGATGAATTAGCACACATTAAAATCCAGGCAATTTCAGTTTTCTATCGTCGGCATTTGGAAAGAAATAAAAGAACAAATTCGACGACACGAAAATAGAAAACGGTAAAAATAGTGATTGTTTTTCATTTCCCCTCAAGANTGAGGCTAGACAAAATTCGCTCGACAATGAAGCCAATGATTAGAAATGAATGACCGATTCCTTTCAATATTTGCAAAACCATATAAATGAATAGTTCTACGATTGTATCCTACTATCGGTATCTGCGCTTATTGGTTAGTTTTTTTGCCCTCCAGCTTAAGCTCCAGCTGTGCAAATTATTCAACCTTGTAGCTGAGCAAACTATAGACGAATGCTTGAGGCAGATATATTGAAGTAATTTGAAAGTTCTTTTATTCCACTCAAGAAGACGTTAGGAAATTGTGGAAAAAACATTTTTTTCCTTCTATGACGAACACAAAAATGCCTTATGCTTTTCATTTCGCTGACGATCAGTGTTATTGCGCAACTCATATTAGTCATCATTTCTTTTCAGTCGATCGTTCGAAATGTCGAACAAGCAAGCAAAATATCGGCAAGAAATCTCATCGCAGCTACTTGTTTGACAACCTCCTCTCTTTGTGCACATAATAAACAGCTATTATTTCACGAATGTAGCCTTATTACAAACTAATGCAAGAGCATCGTATTTGCTCCATCGATCGACGTGCATGTGCATACATAAATGAGTGAAAAAATGAAAAAAAAAACGAAAAAATTCGTCCCAGAAAAAAAGAAAAAAAGAAATTTGTCCCAGAACAAAGAAAAAAGAAAAAATTCGTCCAAGATTTAAGCTATGATTTCTGACAAAATACGAAGACTCGAGCATTGACGAATATCTACAGCTGATATCTACAGCTAATCTCAATAACATTCTTTTCAATGGCCTATCGGTTTATATCGGTGAACTGCTGAGACACACTATTGTCGTTTGACAAAAAAACAGCTCTTAAACTGCTGAGAAAAGCAGCAATTTTGTTCACCTTAGTAGTACATGAGCAGCAATCCGGTAAATACCCCAGTATGTAAAGGTGTTAATGATAATCGAATGACAAAATATGAACAAATGATTGCTGGATAATTCAGTGAAAGAAGCGAATGTTTGACGCTTCCGGATGCGTGGAAACATGCGAAAGTGGTCAAGTTTCCAAAGTAATCGATCAGTTTTATAAAAGGCATTGGTTGAGTTAACTTCGATTGGGAACTAAACTCTTGATAGGGCGAGAAAAAGAGGCTGGAAAATGAGCTTTGAACGGGTCGAAAGAGGAAGTGTGATTAAAAACGTGAAATAATTTTTATACTTATAGCTGTTGTTTCCTTTAAATGTGACGACGAAGAATGAAGGAACTCGAATCATTGGGATCGGGGATATTTGGTGCATAAATGCCGATGCATAAATATAACAATCGAATCGACATGAAGGTAGACGCCTTCACTGATATTCGAAATAATGTCATGCAATATACCAACTAATTGAGAATTCGATGTGTGAAGCAGCAATAATAAAATCGAAGAGGATTGAGAGTGATTGTACGGGATTTGCATATGTGAGGGACAGCAAAAGTAACGATTCAGATAATGGTTGCTTGTATCGGTGACACTGAGGCCAAAAAGGGCCAAAAAGGCCGAAAAGAGGTAAAAATGTTAGTGAAACATTATTTACGATGATTATTTTCTGCATTAAAGGAGTCTCACATCACTAAAAAACATCCTCGAGTACCACTATCAAGGCACATAGTGTATAAATCAAAGGGCGGCAATTGCTGCCGAAACGATTGAAAATATGCTAAAAATTTGAAGAAATTAAGCAGAAGCCATATACTGAATATGGTCCACGCGCTGTGTTTGCGTCTACAATATTAGAGTTATTTGAAAGATACTTGAAGTTGATGAAGTTCAGAGTTGATTTCAGATGAGAGGTGACATTTTTTCCGACAAGAAACGTTATAAAGGCCTTGGAATTTTGCTCTACCGCATTGTGTTGCCATTTTATTTGCTTGTTTATGGTTTTTTTCTTGATCGCCCCCATATTATGGTGAACTTTGATTGCCCACGTTATATATGTGCAGTTCCAAAGTTAATCCTACAAGAAGCAATAATTGACGCTCCGGAAAGAAAATTGAAGTATCTAAAAATACTGGCCTTGGCCACTTTTCAGACTGCAGTCCCAAACTCCCTCGATTTGGGCTCTAGTTCATCTTGGTTTAGACTGCAACTAGAATCCACCTTCGTTTTGGGCTATAGTGTAGAAAGTTTAGGCTGAGCTTAGAGACACCGTTTTGCCCCTCTCAAAATTTCTCGTTGATAGAAATTTCAAGGTTTCAGCATTGACAGAAAGGAAAGTTGTGCACAAAATACACTTAATGCAATAAATACCTCGCTTTTTATGTTCTAACAACTAACGTCCCCTCGCGAGGCCATATTACTTGCAATGATTCGCAAGAATTATCATCAAAATTGATCCCATGGTACCAGGCGAAATCGTTTTTGTTGTGCAAAACTTTCTCAGCGATGGATTGGATTTGTGAATCTCACGCTTTTTTGCGCACACCGAATCGCTTTACAAAAAAGCGCTTACTTTCCGTGCCGGTTAAGCTGCCCCTGAAATCATCGCAAAAAATAGTGTTTATCATATAAGTAAGCTTACAGTCCCATCTTTCAAAATGGTTGAAACAAACAGATAGTTGTTATGCAGTGAACAAAAGTATAACGCTCCATTGAAATGCGCAGATTTACCACATGCACATCTTATAGATCGTTGTCGTCAACGAATCAATCTGAGTGGATGGAAGTGATAAACTCATTAAAGAGACTGACAGTCAAAAATAATATATCCCCTTGTCGTTCATAACAGTTGTTCGATTGTTTGGGCGTTGAAGTGATTCACATTCCTTAGTGCTATACACTTAACAGTTGTGATCGATAAATAACGAAGAGAGAAATGGCGAGGAAAATGTTAAGCAAATTGATGTACGCCACATATTGATGTAAATAACTTCTGGAAGTGATATCCTCGAAGGGTCTATTAACGCACTGAGGATGTGATTTTCAAGGATGGGGTTACTAAGGGACATGGAAAATGTCGCGAGATCTTGCTTAGTCATGTAACATTGATACACATCTGAGCACTGGAAAAAAACAGCACGTCACAAGGTATTCGCGCTTTGCGGGCAATTCGATATGTATGTTGTAGACGCTAAATTCTCTGTCTGTTCGCACCGCAAATCATGATACATTTATATATGAACATTTGAGTCGTTGGATATTTGGCTTGTTGTGTTTGCTTTTTTTAGCCATTACTGCAGTGGTTGCCAAAATCGTGAAGCACATTTCTGCTGCAAACACTTCCGCTCTTAGTTGTTCAATCAGCATTAATCAAATCTTGGTACTCAAAGGCCGTTAATGGTCCATTCTAGGTGTTGCTTGATTTTTTGATATGCTTACACTGCTTCATGTGGGAGCACTGTCTCTTGAGGTGAGCTAGAGCGTTTTCTACTTGACTTTTTTCAAATCACGAACTGATGAAGAGAGAGGAATGAAAAGCATCGCGGTTGGCGACCGGCTTGAAGCTAATGAGACCAAGCGATGAGCATATGATCCAAGATTTCTACAAATAGGGTGCATTTGAAGGACACGGCATCCTAGCGATCTTAGCAATGTTAGAGCGCTACCTCTGAATTTTAGTTCATCCAACGTTTTCTCAGTATATAGTCGTTCGTAACGACGCGCAAGCAATAGGTTTCACTCGTTGAATTCGCATATTCTCATCCTCCGTCGGATCCAGCATCAGTTATAATCAATTATCTATGACAAAATATTTGAAACATTGGTTTTGTGAATGCTAATTGTGAAACTCTATCATTCGTTGCGAAGTGTGATGGCATTCACGTGCAAACGTAAGAACATTGCACAAGTGTGCGATTTCTTCGTTGCGTTAAGAGTTGTTCAGCGATCGACTCACCATCTCGGCCGAAATATGCCACCTCTTTCATCGATAAACGTTTCGCGAACTCTTTGTACATCATGCTTTCTTTTGTGTTCAAGGTAATTAGTTTTTCAAATATGATTGAATTCGTCCAAGTGTCTTTTACTGATCAATTTGTCGTGTTAAATATCGGTTATAAATTATACAATGATAAAATTTAGTTTTGTTTTTGTTTTTGTTTTTTTCAAATCCTCAATATTGGATAATTTCCAAGGTAAATTGCTGGAAAAACTGCTTCGTTTTATTTTTTACACATCAACTAACTATTCCTGTTTGAATTATGTAATCTGACGATGGCTTATTCAAAATCAGTGACAAAAATACAAGAGTTTCAATCTATAGTACAAATAGTTAATTATGCTAATTATGCACTACTACTTCGCAAATAAAGCAATAGAACTAAGAGAATGAAACGAGCAAAGAGAGAGTGTTTTGTGGAATTCAGCTCTAATTGTACGCCGTTATGTAAAACAACTTTATCGTTCGTTCATTGTTGCAACTTATTCGTCCGGTAGTTATTGCGTTTATTGTCGTATCGGTGCGGCGGTTCTTCAAAGTTTTGGCGGAAGAGCCAGGACTAGTGGTCGTTGGCACTCTGAAAGTGGAGTTTAGAAATCTGACCGCCAATTTCGTTGTCAGCTCCCTAGACGTACCAACAGACGTGATCGAGCCGCTTGTATTGCTAATCGTGGACTCGTACTTGAAGCATATGGTTGTAGTGCAGAAATAAATGACTGTGACACAGCAACAACTACTCGATCGAGCCCTGGATCTAAACAAGGTAATGCTGACTAAAATCATTGCTTGCCTCTCCGCAGCTCTTGTTTCTGATACTTTGTTGGCCGCAGAAGGGGAAAAAAATGGAGCAGCGATCGGTCTTGTCTTCCGAATTTAAACTGTCCATTGCTCACTTTGGCGGCTATTGTGTAGCAGGTGACAATATCACTGCTGAAGAAAACTTTGAAGAGCTGGTCGTCGATTTTACTTCTCAAAGAATATTCCCTTCGGACCTACATGACTGGTGCAAAGGTCAATTTTGAGAGCGTTTGTGATGTCGCATATGCGGTGAAACGTGTTAAACTAATGAGGCATTCTTTCCTCAAAATGTTTTTATTCTTACGTCTTATCTGATGGGTCGCAAGAATTTGTGCGAGAAAAGGAGGTCTGCTTCAAAACTTGACTATGTCATTTACAAACAGTGTATTGTTGATCGGTCCACGCGATGGGATCAAGGGCAATTCGAGAAGAAACTCTAGTGGAATCTTCACGTGAGAGGGGCATCACAAATTCACACCAACCAGAACAAGCCGCATGGTACCATAGACTCCTTCGCCATCAAAATGAAACGTTCTCCATTAATATACTCTCTTCCTCTTCCATTTACTGCTTACAGCTGACAACCTCAGGCTGCCTATAGACCACTGCAAGCAAAATTCATCCCTATGCTTATTTAAATGCGCCCATGTGGTCGATAAATTTCCAGAACTACTTAGCAAAATCGGAAGTAAAGATTTAGAGAAGAATGTCTGGTGAAAATAAAGATTTTCGGCTTTGCTAGTCGCAGCAAAGTCGAAACTCTTTATTATTTAGAGGAGAGATATTGCTTTTGTTCACTCTCACCTCAATAAACGGAAGCTGTAAAAGATTTCGCTGTGATCATGAAGCTAATATAAGAATGGAAAAGGCAGAATAACGGTACTAATGATACCATTGAACCAGATGGTAGTTAAACATTTTGTGCTGTACTTGGATCAATGGCAGGCATAGTACAGTATTCCCCCAAATTTAAACTCGTGAATAGAATACAGAAACAAAGTACAGCCCGAGTTTTGAACGATAATAGAATAAGAACTGCATCGATTTTTTGGGAGAGTACTAGTACATCGTATCATTTATTTCTCACTTTGCTTGTACCTAGAATGTACCTTTCCGAAACGACTGGTAAAAATGTTAGTGTGCTTTTACAGCTCTAAGTTCGAGCTTTTTCTCTCGAAATGGCGAACTCTTAGGGGACAAACTCTTATTTGAAAAAAATTGTGGCTGAATTTTCTATTAAAGATATACAAGGAGGTCATAAAAATGAGTAAATATGTCTTATTTGATGCTTGTTTTCCTTGTGGCTCAAAGAATTTTTGAAGAGGATTTAGGAGGGATGATTTTACGCTGGATGCGAACAAATGAATTCTCCTTCTAAGGGAGGTAGCTTAGAAAGCTATTTAATGGGGAGTTTCTAGAAAATATGATCTTTTATGAGTGCAGATGTAAAAACAACAAACGAAAGTGCAGCAAATGAAATTTATGTGGAATCTTTATTTCTTCAGCATATTCTTTCCTCTCGGCGTCAAGCTATCAGTAACCTCATTGTTGTTCGAAATGACTAACGCTCAAAGTGCACAAAAACAAGATAAGTATCACAGATAGCCTTTCTCATTCGGTTCGGAAGTCACGAAAGCGATCTTGAAAGGCTACAAGTTTCCAAGGTGTGATGGGCGGAAATAAGCAACTTCTCTACGACAAATGCAATAAAACATCTGAGGCACAACATGAAGGGGAACATGCTGAACTGATGAAAGCACCTAGCGATCGAAACCGGTCCGCAAAGTTAAGCATGTCGTCGACAATGACTGGGAAGTCGTGAAGCGAGTCCCCACGAAGAAGCTCAGGAGAGTGCAGAAAGAAAACGGTGCATGAGGTCAGCAAGGATTCCCGAGAGTATTCAGCTGAGCTGAATCCGCGGCTCATCCATCCAAAGCGTTTTGCTCGCTTTCAAAGGGACCATTAGAAGCAATCAAAGAGAAGATTGGAGACGGCGTGAAAGCGTCGATTTGACTTTCGTCGCTGTTGGCATCCAGAACGGAAGGTGTAGCAAGGATTTATTTATTGTTTCAGCGATTCATTACTTTGGCGATGGATGGTGGAAAAATGCATTCCTGAGTTTCAAGAAGTCGCACGGATATCGTGATTTGCAGGAGACTAAGCAAGCCTATCATGAGATTTCCGACAGCATCGATGATCCATCGTCATATGGTGATAACTGATTCAGGCATAAACATGATGTGCACATTTTGGAAATGTCTACGAGGTATTGCAGGCTGAAACAAGAAACACAGATTTTAATGAGGCGCCTGCAGTAAGTAGCTCAACCTTCTAAGATTATAGTGCATCTTTCCGCTCTAACGACGGCATTTTGAATCCGATGAGGGTAGAATTGATCCTCTCAAAAAAGACAAATGGAAAAGTTGGGCTTGATATGCGATTTTCGAAGAAACTGAGTTGCATAGCTCCTACATTGCAACTGATACTGACAAGTGGTCTTCACGTAGCGAGGTGTCTTAGTGGGGTCGTACAGAAAATCAGGATAATACGTCCAATCGCTGAATGACTTCATTCAAGTTCAGACGTGAATTTAGTTTGAACAATTGAATGGTGGGTGTTAATGTATAGAGCATTTAAGAAAACCCGACACAAATGCAAATGGACATGTGCACAGAAAGCACGTGGTGGACAAGAGGAGAGAACTTCATTTCCTCCTTTCTATTCAGAGGAATTTGGTTCGTGCATCCGCTTGTTTAGCAGCTGATATAGGTATTGTTGCGTGCGAAAAAATGTCCTTCATTTTTTTACGATCCCTTTCTTTCAAACCTCGCTTTCTGCTCTATGATGTCTGCTCATCTTTCAACTGTTATACTTCATACTATTACAATCCATCAAAGTTCTTGCCATTCGTCTACATGTGAAAATGTATGGATAATTACCTAGTTGATCAGAAGATACGGCAGAATATTTCCGAGATTTCGACGGGCATGAAATGAGCACGAACAATTTGCCTTAGCAATTTCTGCGCATCGACGATTGCATTCATTCAGTTTTTGATGAAGAGAACATTGAATTATTCTGAAGTTTGTTTCGGCGATTTTTTTAAATGTTCTTAGTTGGTGATCACACTATTCGGGCAGCTTTTGCTCGTTGTACCTTTCCTGTCTCCTTCATTCATACCAACAAGAACTCGAGGTAGAAGAAGTACAGTATTAGTATTGTGCCTTTGAGGTCAACTACCTAGTACAGTACTGCCGCAATCAAGTCTGCTATCGCAGGTATGTTATAGGTACAGCACAATAGGTATTCGAAGAAGTGGTTTTATATCATTTTTGTGGCATCACTAAACTGTGTACTTGAATGGGAATGAATGTACCGTTGGTATAGTTGCTATACCCCACTTGTTGTATTCCCGCACATAGCTATGCCTAGGCATCATGGCCGAGAAAGCTTGTCGTTTGAGTTCTCTCCATCAAGCATATCATATGAATTCGATGGCGCGAGTCCTGAGCATGCGAACATAGTGATCGTTGCGCTGAACTTCAGTTTACCTAACTCCCGTCATCACAAACATGATCCAACTTGTCGGAGTGAAGTTGCAACTAGAATTTTAATTTCTGAGATGTTCCGGCTTTATGAATTTCTCAGGTGAAAAATACGGCATCATGTTTGATTATAACGATTAGCTTCAGAGTGATTTGATTTCCACAAAAGATATGTCCGTCCTTTGGAACCTTTCCGCGATAGAGGACCTCTGAGCTGTTGATCACATCCGTTGTGTTTTGAAAATTGAACATCCACTATAAAGCGTATTTGGAAAAGATGGATGAGTGAATTCAATGTAACGTTGACTTTTTCTCAGTTGTGATATGTAGGTGGAAAAGAAAGGAGAACGCTACACTGTGATCAGCATAACTGAAACAAATATCTTAACACCTTCCACGGGATCGGTGAAATTGGCAACTTTCTAAATTTAGTGCATATGGTGTCATCTGGTCATTTTTTTGAGCACAACCGAATTCATTTCATGAAACTCACTAGAAAGCGTCATAGATGTGCCATATACGGCAAATTAGGTTGCCACCGGTTTGAGGATTCGATATATCGAAAGCGCTTTAGGAAGTGATCGCCATGGCTCACTGCCTACAAAAATACAGTGTAGTGTGCTCATTGGCTAGTTCAGATGTGTTTATATGACCGATTGCACTATCTTGCCTAGTCTTCCTTCACGTTATAAAAAGCGTTAACGTTTTGTTGATGTCAGTGCTGGTTAAGTTCTCGAGGCTGTTCATCAACCCACCCAAAAGATTTCATTGAAACGAGAGGATGTCCGACAGCAGTTTCAAAGGGGCACCGCAAAAACGATTTGATCATTCAATCTTCGCGTATTTTTTGTTGCGATCATGTCTTCGCTATGCCTAAAAAATTGCGTTTGTTGCATTATTGCTCGAGTGACCATATGCCGCTTCAGCAAGAAGATATCGCCGATACGCTAATTTCATCCGATTTTAAGGCTTTCTGGGTCATCGTCAAAGATCTTCCAGGTCATCATCGGAGATGTATAAATAGATCATATCGTGCAGAATCTTTTTCTAAATCAAGTACGATTCGGCGCTTTCCCTACTCGATCCACGGAGTCACAGCTTTTTTTTTCGATTTAAGCATCGGTTATCCACTTTGAATATAAGAGTTCGGAACTGAAATCGTTTACATTGATTGGGTAGAAGCCTCTAATATGAACAGTCATGTCAAGCTACTCTCAAAATTGAGAAAGAAAAGTGGCGTCGTGCGCTCTTTTCTGAAGAACGTCAAAACACTCTGACTTGAATGAAGTTTTTTTTTTCTTTAAAATAAGAGTTGCAGACACTAATGCCTGCTTCACATCCAGTTCGTAGTGCTGATCCAAGAGAAACTGCCCTGGATAGTTCTTTGTCCCCTGTGCATATCAACAATTGCATAATGAATAGTACCAGGCCGTACGCTCAGGACCTCACAGGCTATCGCCTGTTACATGATCCGCCTCCCCCCCC
>JAARMF010001688.1:0-18386 GCA_022844705.1 Toxascaris leonina
TATGCATAATATAGCTAGCAAATGTAAGTATGGTTTTAAGAAAACTGCAGTCATTTTCTAAGTTATGTGGAGGAGATGGAATGGTGTGAAAGTTCTCATCTGCATTTTCTCATTCTGAATACAAAAAATTTTTTCGCTCCTTCTTCCCCTTCCCCCTCTTCCCCTCCCCCCACTCGGCCTCCCATCGCCCTTATCTCTATGAATACATGTTTGGAATTGTTTGTTCTTCGCCTGAAGACATAAATATTTTTCACATATTTTTTTCAAAGCAATATTGATCGGACGTTTTCAGAATGGACCATTGACTTTACAATCGTCACCAGCGGTCGTACAAGCGGTACCAATGATAATTCTTTCCAATGAACACTGACAAATGAGGGCAGAGAATCGCTCGAGCGCAATCGATAAGGCAAATCTTTTGAACACTCTTTAAATTATTCCTTATTTTGGCCAATCCAGATATTATGTTTGTACATATTTATATTTGTGTTTATATATCTAGATATTTATATTTATATGTATATTTGTGTTTATATTTATATTTATATTTGCCTCTTTTTCATCACGAAAGTTTTCACTAAGTAAAGCAACAAAAATGGGAATATTCACTAGATAGTTTGTCTTTTCCCATTTCATTAGATAACAGTGGCTTCAATCCTATGGAAAATAAGAAGAATACGAAACTGCGCAAACCAGCCGACTATAGTATTTGCTAGTTTTGGCCAAAATGTCCATATATCAAAATGTCCGATGTCTTTTATTATGTTTCTATTGTAAATCAACTAGTTATTCATCATCATTTTTAGAAACAATTCTAGAATCCGAGAACTAACGTGAAATTCCAACTGCTGTTTTAAACGCTAAATTTAAGGAGTTTAAACTATCGAGCCGGTTAGCGCGCACCTCCTCTATACGTCGACGTCATACGTTCATTGGCGCTTCAAAATTCGAAGTCAGTGGCATCCACTTGTGTCGCCGATCGCTTACTAATTCACTTATCGTCTCGATGATTTCGCCATCCATTTCACCATTTTTCATTTTTATTGGTGTTTCTTAGACTTGTTATTTCTTGTTTTTTCTTAAAATGTTATTTTCTTAAAATTTGCAAAAACAACAAAAGTTGAATAGAGACAATTATTACCTGTTTACTTCGTATCGTATTTTTCGCGTCAAAGTTGATATTTAAACAACGATCGTTGAGGTCTTTCTACTGGCTTTTTTCGTTTTTTTTTTTGTGGCCGATTTAAGCCACAAAAAACTCATCGACTTCCTCGAGCTTATTTTAAATTTCCGCTGACTTCGTTATTTTCGCTTTGCAGGATAGCAGTTCAGTAATCTCAAGGGGAAATACTCAAACCTTTTTTCAAATCTTTGAGAAGACCAAATTGGCCGATTTAGCCAATGTGCCGAAACTTTTGCATCATCAGTAACACGTGTGAAACAAAAGAGTTTCCGACAAAATTTTCAATAACTTAAGAGTGGCCAATCTTTGCTATTAGAATTTTCAACTCTTTCTCGATTCCCCAAAAACTGTCCATCATACTCAAAAATTCGTAGTTTGTTTTTCGTTTCCCCATTTCTCTAGATTTCCGGATAAATTCATTTCTGCAGAAATCATACATTCGGGTGACTAATTTCCGGCTTTCCGTTTGCGTCAAATCTCTTCCAGTATTATTCTGTTCTCAATCACCCATACACTAGATTGAAATATTTGTATGTATATATGTGATGATGGATATTATCGAGTGTCGAATATTTTACCGGTAATTTACCAAAATTTACCAAATTTGGTAATTTACCGGGCGGTAATTTATCAACTATACCAGATGACGAAGTTACCAAGTAATTCCAGCATTACTCTATATTACTCGTAATATTAATTTCTGTGTTATTTGTAATTATATAATATAATTTATTTCCGCCATCATTCGCTTCACAATAATATCTTTGCAGTGAAATTGCTACCAGTTGTCATCGCTGCTATCTCGCATATTCACCTTGACATTTTTTTTTGTATCATTTCGTCATTAGATGACATTCATTGCAATGCCACTTTTTTGACGTTCGAAGAAATAGCTATTCCTCGGAAGAAAAGAAATAAACGAGTTCTTGTTTTTTTTTTCCTTCCGGAAATGTATCAATTCATCAGTACGGAAGCTCACCGACAAGGAATTTCACCGCTACGGAATTCTATCAATACGGAAGTTTATCAACACGGAATTTTGTCAATGCGGAAGTTTGCCGATATGAAAGTTCGTCAACATGGAACTCCGTCCGTGTGGAAGTTTATTAATACTTTGTGTAAAATCTCAAAGGAGTTCTGTAGAGCTGATAGAAATAGTGTGGAGGCGATAGGAGGGACTGAGCGCGAATGTGAATTTATATTACATGACAAGTCGGGGAAAGAGAAAAAACAAACAAACTCAAAAAAAAAAAATTTCCGGCCCGGAAGTATTTGCGGAAAAAATTCCGTGTTGGTGCTGTATTATTTAGGCTATTTGATTCTTTTAAAGAAAAGCGTTGAATAAAGAAATACATTTCTATTGGAGTGTGGAAATTTTTAGAAGTAATTTGTAGGTGCTGTCTTAATGATTCAAAAAACTAGACAGGTACCTTATGCCTAACCGTTTTCATCACTCTCTTTAACTACGTTTTTCGGCAATTTTCTCTAATTTTCTCCGTTTTTGCCATACGTTCATTTGTCACATTAATTATGGCACCAAAGCAAGTTGTCAAATATTCGACGAAACATTGCGTCATGTACTAAGTGAAATTAATTTCATCTGAAAAACAAGTTAGTCGACTCTCATGTTTCTTGTTTATGTCTTTTCACCCTTTCATAGAGACTGCTAAATTGCTTTCAAGCTGTTCAACAGCCTACTACACTAAATTTTTGTTCCGTTTTGACGATGAAATGAAGCGACTTTTAAGAGGGAGAGAGAGAATGAGAGGGAAAGGGATGAGAAAGGAAGAAAGCGAAAAACCTTCAGAACATCTCTCCTAAATATATATTTACATCTTCATTCTTTTGAAGTTTCACTTCTTTCGTTTCCCTTAACCGTCTTATTTGATGGTTGCGTTCGAAAATTTTAATTTCTTTATCGGCGTTCATGGTTCTAGTCGCTTGGATGGTTGCTGAGGGGTCGTGTTTCCTTTCGCTCAGCTCGATGCGATGATGGACTATGGAACAGCCGTCAAATATGGCGGTTATCTGCGAATATGTTGAATAAGGAGGCGCGAAGTAACCGACGACGAAATCTATCAGGGTGTAACTGTGATTGGCCACGGAATGCCAATAATAAAAATGGTTTCGATTTATTACCCAACGACGTTTCGTATCACGGTGAGTATGATCCACCGAAAAATATCGCAGCCCTTGCTGCCTTGTAGGTACTTCGCGGAAGAAGAAAGGCTAGGAGAAGGAAACTCCGAATAATCGAGACCTATGTCGCCAGCAGGTCGGCAACATGGCGATGTGCTACCGGCCGAAACAATATGGAAAGCAAGACGAAAAAAGATGGCCATTAATCCTGCGCAACTCTCTGTCGCCTTCGCAGTGACGGTGGCCAAGGAATTGATGAGGGAACAGAGGGGCTAAAAATCTCACAGTATTCAGACCGCCCCTATGTAATATATCGCTGGGAACCTTCAACGTTCGGACACTCAGCAGCGATCACTTGGTTGATTTGCTGCTACAAGAAATCAGAAACGTCCGCATACATCCTGGCAATAAACGAGATCAGAAGGAAGACAGAACTGAACGCAGAGTGGAGAGACGGAACGCAAGCAATGCAGGAAGGTGCCGAAGGAAAAACGGAAGGCGTTGCTTCATTGTGTGGCCTAAAATAACGAGTAGAGTAGCATCATGTGAGATCATTTTTTCGCGTCTCGGCGTGCTGGATATGAAGGTCGACAAGAAAATCACACTGAAAATGATCGCAGTCTGTGCTCCCACATCTGCATCGGACGATGAGGATGTGTTGAACGGTTTTATGATGGACTGGAAGAAATCATTGGGAGAAATCGACTTTCACGGTGATTCTCGACGACTTCAACGCAAAGGTGGAAGCAAGGGAGCGGTCAGAACAATATATTGGTAATTCAGAACTTGGGAAGAGGAATGAAAGGGGCAGAAGATCTGCTGATTTCGCTGAATCTGCCAAGCTCTAAGTTGTGAATTCTTTCTTCACCAAAAGACTCGGGAGACGTTGGACGTGGCGTTCTCCAAACAACACAACAAGGAATGAAATCGACTACCTTCTTACCGACAAACGAAGACTGGTGACAGACATGACGGCACTACCAGAATCTGTGTTAGTTCATTCAGGTCACCGTCTCTTCAGAGCGAGAGTTGCAATCAACTTCCGAGCAGAAGAAAGAATTCGAAGAAAAGCATTACATCGAGAAAGGGCCAAGCAGTTCGCCCTCGATGTCTTCTTGCAAACAGTTAAAAACGAAAGACTGGACATTTCTGGTAGCGATACAAAGACGGATTATGGTTACCTCCTCAGGAAGCTTGAGAAGTGTAAAGCTGCAGCCATTATAAACGTCGTGAAACAGCCCCGGAACCCTCTTTGCACTGCTACGATCGACCTTCTCCATAAAAGGCGACAAATGGTTGCGAAGGGCAGTACCGGATTAGAGTAGAAACTTCTGTGCAAGCTGTTACGAAAGAAGATGACAGAAGATTATGACGCTTACAGGAAGCAGAAGTTACGGAAAGCAGCAGAAGAGAAGAGCAGCCTGAAGAAAGTTTGAAGAGAGGTACAACTGCTTCTAACGGCGTTCATCGACGAAACAAGAGAAAGAACAACCGGTCGAAAACGAATGGAAGCGACGTGCAAAACATTCTACGAAAAACTGTTTTCGTCGATGATTCGAGTAAAAGTCCCCGGTCCAACTGTGTCCTTGTCTGTCTAGGGAAATAATAACCTGTCTAGGAATGAGGTCGAGAAAGCGATATGCGCCACGAAGCAAAAGAATGCCGCAGGTATTGACCGGATACGCGTGGAAGAGGCCCGAGCCGGCGGCGAAATTCTTGTAAAAGCGTTGAGCGCTCGGTTTTCATGGTACCTAAACCTGGAGAAAATTCCGGTGGAATGGAAACGATCGCGAACAGTGCTGATACCCAAAAAAAGAAAAACACGAGGACATCCGTAACTATAGCCCGATATGCCTACTATCACATGTCTATAAAGTTTTAATGAGAGTAATCTAGGACAGAATTGAAGCAATCTTCGATGAAAACACGAGACGTGAGCAGGCAGGCTTCTGAAAGCGATTTTTTACAACCGACCACATTCTCCCCCTCGCTCAATAAAGATGCATCTGCCCACTCGGTGGAACACAACGTGGTACTCAAAAGCCCCTCCGATAATGGAGTGGATCCCGTGTACATTCGAACCGTCAAAGATTCGCCATCCGAATTGCGCACGGAGACCACGCTATTCGAAACATCAGTAGGTGTAAAAATAGGAAGAGGTGTAAAACAAGGAGATATTTGCTCCCCGAAAGCCTTTTCATCAACTCTGGAAGGCGTTGTGAGGAACCTAAAGAGTTTGGGCAGTTTCAATGTTGTCGGCGAAGAACTTCAAATGCTTCTCTTTGCGGATGATGTGGTACTCGTGGCGGACGACCCAGAAAAGTTGTTAAACTTACTAAACGAGCTCAACAATAAGGCTAAGAAAATTGGGCTTGGCGTTCGCTAAGGCAAAACGAACTGGATAAAGAACGCATTTCGTCATCAGTTCACCATAAAATTCGATAGTGAGAACATCGAGCTCGTGGAACAGTATTTATATCTAGGAAAAACTGTGCAAATGAACAATGATTTGGGTCTAGAGCTGAGTAGAAGAAGAAGAGAAGAGTGGACAACCTTCGTCAAGCTCAAAGATCGCGAAAGATGGAAGAATTGCCACCTGCATCGATGAAGAGAACGACTAAATCGATGAAATCACAGCTTTTCGAAGTATTCAAGTTATAGGTGCTGATCTTTTGTTTAGCCTTTCTGGCTTATTATACTGTCTAATCGTTCTGCCACAATAAATTACCAGTTTACCTTATACAAAATGCTGCACTATCTGATAATCCTGCGAGTCGTCGTGGACTAGCTTGTTGTGTCGCTTGTAGCATTATAAATATAGCACTGTAATTTGTCCGCAAATCGCTTCCACCGATTCTTATTGATGAGATTTGTAAGTGAAGCCGTTTCTCCGCGGGGATCTTGAGCATCGAGACTGCTTGTCTCAATCTCGCAGAGATCACTATTTAGGATGATAAAATGCCAACTTTGAAGCTAAAATATGCATATGAATGTAATCCACTTGAAAATTTACACCCACTTGCAACTTGTGGTTAGCGAATACTGAATTGTATTGCTCACTCTCGTATCGTGGCACAAAACTTTCCATAGCCTGTGCCTGTCTGAAGTTAAAAAAAAAGTGAACTGATAAATAAATAAAGAAATAAATAAGTATATATATATACGCATATATATATACGCATATATATATATATATATATATATATATGTATTTATGTATGTAAGACACATCCGTTATACTTTTTGAATGTATTATATATTATTCTATAAATAAGCGTATTTCTGGTAGATTCTTTGGAATTCAAAGATATCAGATTTGCCACGAACAATCCTTGGCTTCGAGCAAAATGGCTGCTATTTCAAAATTCCCGCTCATGCGCTTATCAGTTGATAAGTTGCGTTAAGTTTATTAAGCATCATGCAATTTTCAAATTGACTTATCGCATTGAGTTGATTTAAGTAAAACATAGGCGCGATCACGTTTTATTCTTCAAGCTACCTAACTCGATTTCAAGCTAGACGAATTCTTCACTGAGTTGAAATGTTGCTGGCTCCAAATATATTCGTTGATCTGAACTTTATTGTATGAATATGACATCTGTGCTAATTATTCTACGTATTGTCGACAAAATTGTAACGCTCTGTACCGCTATTCTGTACTGTATACCAGTTTGTAATCTGTACTCCAAACGACTTTGTGTTGCGTACTTCATACCAGTTCGTGCCGCTATTAAAAGTTTTCATCTCGTAGTGCACATATTTCACTTGGTCAACTAACATCGCCTAGGAAATATGGTATTAGAGGAAGAGACCTCGGATGCATATATAGGGTGCTTCAAAAGCACCCAGAATAGCACATATTTCCTCTGTGTTTATATATGACGTAGTTATTTTTGTATATGCCAACGTCTTAAAGAATTTGAAGATTCGATGTCAGAGGCATATCGAGGTTGACGGAAATCATATTTAAGTATAATAAAATTTCGTTCGTATTGCTGGAGTGCCTTATGAATAAAGCTTTTGTAAGTAATCTTTAAATATTGTAATTGTTTTTCAGATGGTTCAAATGAACAAATCTAAGGTGACAGAGATTGAGAGATCTGAAATCGATAAGTTACGAGAGCTAGTGAAAGAAGATCTCAGCGATTATTATGATACAGACTTCAATCTACTTAGGTGGTTACAAGGCGTTGATCCACCAATCGAGAATGTCGCTGCTCGACTCAGAGAACATCTTCAAATGAGGTGAAACATGGAAAATTTTTATTCATTTTATTTCTATGTATTTTCATGTCGCTTTGTAATTATATAGAATTTTATAATGCATGTTAACCAATATCAACCTACATATATAATTTGTATATATACATACATAAATATATATATATATATAAATATTTCGATTCCTCTATACCTGAATTCAAAATTCACTTCGTCATACTGTGGGCACAAATCTAGATGTGTAGAAAACTTTAGACTATTCAGTGAGTTACTCTTTGGAAAGTCAATTACATCTCTGCTTTCATTTGCCTTAGGGTATTTCAGAGTCCATAATTAAATATTTCACTCATTTAGTGGAAAAATTCCGGCGACGCCGCTCAAAAGCTGTTTACAAACAATAAGCTGAACTGGTGATGTTTACTGATTGTTGAAGGTATTCCTTGAGTGCTTTTCTTTCAGTGTTCAGGATTGGTTTTGTGAATGGGCATTCCAACTGCTTTAAAAACCACTTTCTTTTTCTAGAAATTCCGTATGGAAACTCGATGAACTACATAAAAAATCCACAAATCATCCCATTAATAAATATGCACCTTCTGCACTTACTGGTATGTCAAAAGTTCTAAAGAACACTTTCATCGTTGTGGAACAGGTAACGCTTCGCTAATTTCTACAATCTTTCTTTTTTAACATCCTTTGCAAATTAATTGCATTTTCTGATGATCGAGTGATTTGGTCGACGTATTTAGGCTTTCCGGTTTGATTGACACATTCACGCTTTCCGGTTTGATTGACACATCTACTCTTTCCGCTTTGATTGACACATCTACTCTTTCCGGTTTGATTGACACATCTACTCTTTCCGGTTTGATTGACACATCTACTCTTTCCGGTTTGATTGACACATCTACTCTTTCCGGTTTGATTGACACATCTACTCTTTCCGGTTTGATTGACACATCTACTCTTTCCGGTTTGATTGACACATCTACTCTTTCCGGTTTGATTGACACATCTACTCTTTCCGGTTTGATTGACACATCTACTCTTTCCGGTTTGATTGACACATCTACTCTTTCCGGTTTGATTGACACATCTACTCTTTCCGGTTTGATTGACACATCTACTCTTTCCGGTTTCATTGTTGCATTTACGCTCTCCGGTTTCATCAGCGCCTTTATGTTTTTCGATTTTCAGAAAGAAATTTCTGCGTTTGTCGAAAATGATACGATGTGGGGAGTTGCAGTGTATGAATCCATAAAGAATAGTCTTTTTATAATCTTCACTGATACCAGAGTTTACGGACTAAAGAGAGAAAACAATTCAATAATATTTCACATAGTTGAAATACAAATTTCGAATCTCTGTATACTTATCACCTTCCACAACACTTATGATGCATGTGTTCGTTTAAAAGTAGAAATAAAATATGAAAAAATATTTAAAAATAAAGAAGACTAAGCATAAAAACTAAACGACGGCTTATATTTGCTCCATATGTGGCCTCCTCCCTCATCCCCCTAAACGTTCGTCTTTTAAGGCATACACATGTCCAAAAGATTCCACACATCTGAATGATCGATCGAAACATAAACATATTTCGGTTATTATGGCTAAAGACAAATGCGAACCGACAGCAATATAAATTTCGGCATCAGAAAGCGCTTGCCTAGTTCGTATATCAATCGGCTATAACTGAATTTCCATTAGTCAGGAAAATTCTTCCTGCTTATAGAGGAAAGAAAAAAATTAGTTAAAAATGATGCAATATGAAACAAGACAGGAGGCTCTCTAATTCTTTTCTTAAAATATGGATTTAGTTTGTGTAGTTTCGGTCGATGAAAATTTCCGGTCTACATGATTACGTGATTTCCAGTCGATGTTTTGTACCATCTTTGTGACAAAATTTTATTGACTATGAGGAAGTGTGGACATGTTTTCTTTTCAAATTTGACGAGGTTAAATTTCACTCGATCTGAATTGATCTGAATTTCATTTACTTTGACTAGATTTATTTAATTTGATTCAATTCAATTTAGCTTAATTCAATTCAATTTTAATTCGAGCTCGAATTTAGTCCGGACGTATCGATTACAATGGTCTGTGGCGTACCTATTCGATCTTGGATGTGTCAAGACTCGTATCAATTCCTAATCTTGAGCATTGGCTAGCTGAAGTGATGAAAACTGAAGCAGAAACCGGTATGGATTCCACCTGAATAATTCATTGATCGAAACCTCCGAATAACGCATCGAGAGAAAAATTCAAAACTTTTGCCACGAGATTAAATTATTCTTCAACTTATGAAATTTTCTAAATTTCCACTTATCTTCTGATCTGCCAGATTATTTCCTATAAAATTGGAAGCAACAGAAAAATCGACTGGACGAAATCTTTAGGAAAACGTGTCAACGAACTGGCACGTAGATGTATTTTTGAAGCTCAATTATATGTAAAATTAGAGGTATTACAGGTACGATTACAGGACAGGTGATCAGGACACTGCAGGTATGATGCAACAACATTAGCGTTAAAGCGTCGGAATTTTTCTGTTTGAAAAAATATGATTGAGCATTTTTATTAAAATTTATAGTCAGAATTGAAAATTCACTCACTTTATTGGTTGTAAAAATTTGCGTACAGAAATTCATATATTTGATTATACATTAAGTTAGCTCCTTTTGTTTTACGAAGAATTTTGTAGCAAAAATAGGAGAAAATGTTTGAGGGGATTTAGCTGAGAAGAATTTTTTTAGAGTTATAGGATATTTTTCTCCCAGCATTCATTCTAATATATCTGGCGGTAGTGCGAAAGACCCTTTTAGAGGAAATGCTTGGTTGATCTTATAAAGGAGCGTATAAAACCTTTGAAAATCTGGTAAATTATCTACCTACTGGAAGTTTTGCTCTACCATTCATTGATTTACCTACGTGTATAAATGAATAATCTGCTTCATATTACTAGTATTCAACAAAAATCTATCGTAAAAAATTGGTGCGGATTATTTGGTAATTAACCATGCAGCTGATTGCAACGCTGTGGTTGAGAAAAAACCCATCATAAAAGCTCTATGGTTAAACTGAGGAAAAAGAAGTCTTGCGGTTAAAGTTCAGATCATCATAATTGGAATTGTTAGTCGACCTTAAGAAAACCAAAAAATGTGAACTATTCAAAGATTGACGAAAGATTAATTAATGGTGGTATATTAATTCAGATGCTAAAAGGTGCTAATTTATGTGAAATTATAGGTGAACAAGCCTCAGTAGCATACATAATCGATCTATCAGATTTGAAATACAGTATCCATCTATGTTCATTCGCCACTGGACATTTAAGTAATGTGGCCGATTTTATTGAACGACATTATGTGCAACTTATCAAATATATAATCGCTGTTAATGTACCATTTTTTGCCTATGCGGTTTGGAAAGCGATGCGTCCACTTTTACCAGCACGTTTCAAAGAGAGGGTTAGCGAATTCATACAAATTGAGAATGTTGTGGAAGACACGTATGAGCTGAGTGAATCCGTAATTGTATAACGACGCATGAGTTATCTCAGCTTCTCTGTCAACCCGTTTCGCATTTAGTTCAGTTATGATGGATCTTCATCAAAAATCTCAAGATGCATNCGTAACGACGCAAGAATTATCTCAGCTTCTCTGTCAACCCGTTTCGCATTTAGTTCAGTTATGATGGATCTTCATCAAAAATCTCAAGATGCATGCTTAAATGTAATTGCAAAATCATGGACTAAGTTGCAAAATATCGACGTTCGACCTGCTAGTTTGGCTGCTCGAACTTCTTTGCGGCGATAAGGCTTTCACTAAGCGAGGGAATTATTAGCGATGGATTGCAATGATCCCGAAAAAAAAATGGGGCGGATTGCATTCTTCCTTGATGATTAATTACCACGATGATTGATCAATACTATAGCCATCATTACTGAATCAATTTCAATAGGCGTGATAAAATGATAAAATTAGCGAATACTGATAAAATTATTCGCCATCTAAGTCCCTGCTGCAAATTCACTTCGGGTTTTCTTTTTGTTTGCATCAGTATTTCTCTTAAATGAAAACATCACATCAGAAAATGATTAAGGAAATTAAACTTAAAAATTTTCATACGCGTAAAACTATTGTTGCGATAAAAAATCAGTGAAATCAATAAATTATTCAAAAATCGATAAAATCAATAGTCTCGAAAGTCAACAAAATTGACCATTGAAAAATCAATAAAATCAGGATTAAAATCAATGAAGTAGGAGTCGCACGTTCCATATAAATGTGCCAAAATATGGGTTATTTCAGCTTCACGCGTGAATATTTCATCTATTTTAGGTCCGACTTTTGAGTCCATCAAATTGGCGTAATGAAATTCTTCAATATGCAGATCCGAGTGTATTACCGACACTTTGGAATCGGAATGATGAAACAAGATTTGCCGCAATAATTGATAAACCTCTACGGCCATCGAAAGAAGGCTATTATAAAATGAAGGTTAGGGTGACATCATATCTAGTGTGGATATCACTTCCAAGAGCAAGACTTCCGGTAAATAAGTAAACAGAGCGAAGAGCTGTTGCTCAAAGATCATTAAGACACAAAAGCAATTACAACGATCCAGATTTCTGAATGAATACGTTTCCTTGAATTCTCATACTGTAAGAGTGATTTTCTTCCCACCCCTCCCTCCCCTTCCCCCCTCCCCCCCCACCCCACTCCCGCTAATAAATTTGGAGGGAGGACAGACTGCTCAAAAGCCACTGTTTACTTGAAAGAAGGTTTTATCTGGATATGAAGATTAATGGGAGCGGAAACGTGAGTTCGCATACTATACACAGACATGTCCGAGTTTTTTGGATTAGTGTACTCAAGGATCTATAACTGTGAGATTTGCAGTTAGGCGAATGAGGTAATGACGCAAGAATTGGGTGCGTTATTGTTGAGTAGTCACCTTTAGATTAGATTCAGTCGGATCTCTCGAATTTCCATATATTTGGCGAAATAAGCTAGGCATCAAAAATATTTATATAGGAATCCGATAACGAGGAGTAATAACTCCATTGGTGCGTTTGTATCTCTAAAATCGCCCCCCTCCCCTCCCCGCCCCCCTCTCCGGAAAAAAAGTCATTAAAATTTCTATCAACAAGATCTCAAAAATCACTCAAACGATCAAAAAATCAATAAATCAGTAAAAGTTTTCTAAAAATCAATCAACCTCGACAATTCTCTATAATTAATTTTTTATATATCGTAGATTGGGAATTTTAATAGCAATAGAACGGATGTAGGTTTCACTAGTTGGAAGCATTATGAAGACCAAAGCTGCTCAAGCCGAGCTTCAATTCAGCATCTTTCTTGACAATGACCATTTATTCAAAATAAAATCATGGTATAGCAGAGAATTTTCGATCATTTTATAAAATTTTGAGAAATCGCTTATGTGAATAACTGTGACGATACGAACTTCAGATTCCAGAAGGCACTGAGAAAATTCAAATTCCACCTGGACAAACGACATTCGTTTGTCGTAGAGCGAAGAAAGGTCAGATGATCAATTTTTGGGTACTCGGCGATGGAACATTCGCGAGTGGAATCTATTGCACACAAGACGAGAACGAGGAGGATCTAGACAAGTCAGTTTTCGAAATCTTCGGCTATCGTTCTAAGTGCAATTGCGAAATCATACCCTAGGAACTCTGCAATATTCTTTATTTGCAGTTCCACCTTAGGAGCTTTGCAATATTCCCTTTTACAGTCCCACTCACTATTTCACCCGATGCAAATTACCAATAACTAATCGGACATATGTGTTGGCATTATTTTAACGGAACTTAACTTGTCATCACTCTCCTACGAAGGAGTCAACAACCGGTGCGAAAATGCACATAAAATAATGCATATAAAATTTAAGCCACATTTACGCACCTGTGAATACCCTAGAAACGACTGAAATAGCTAAAAGTAGGCAACGAACGAACATGCTAGCACCATCGAAATTTTGTGCTGCCGGTTCCATGAGTTCCAGTCGAAAAGACTGAGAGATACTCAAACACGCACATACAGATACAACGTCACAGAGAAGTGCTTTTTTCAAATGACTTTCTTCGGCTTCAAATGTAGATGTTTCCTCCAAGAGCAGCGATTTGAATGTTTGAAAGAGGCATTGTAGGCGAATCACGTTGGGATAGGAGGAAAGGGGATGTGAGGAGGCTGGAGCGGGAAGGGGGCTCAGATACACGGTAAGAAATATTACTTCCCATAAGCAAGAAGACATCATCGTAGAGAAAATATTTGTACGGTGTCTAAAGAAAGAATTAATATTGATGTGCAATTATTGATCCACTGCTATTTCAGGATGCATCCTGTATATCCATGCTTTGCATGGCTCTCTGGTCCATTTCATGTTCCATTAATGCAGTCATTCAGTGCTGAGAGAACAGGCATCTATAAATTCTGGTATACGAACGAACGCGCATGGTTCCATACTCTTACTGTACTAGTTCATTTAACAGTTACAGAACAGCCTTTATATGCGATGTGATCAATGCCATTATTGCGATTTTTACCATTTTGATTGAATTGATACTCACCACTAATAAATTTTATACAGTACCTGGAAATACCTATCCTTCAAGCCGTATCATTTCCTCAAGATATGTTGCAACTGTTACAGATTACAGGTAATTTTATAGAACTTTATGTAAACGAAAGGTGAACAGAATCCAATTAACCAATAAGAACATAGATATGATACATTCTGTCCAATATCATCGACGAAACACAGTAAATGGCTTCGGCTTTGTCAGCCTTTATTAGCAAAAGCTTTCTTTCAAAGCTTCGCTTGGGAAAATTTGCATGAACCATTCGAGAGGGAGGCAATGAGAGAGATAGAACCATTAGCCGTCTTTCTCAAATCCATATTATTTTCATCAATCACAGTTGTCGACCCATATGAATCATTCTATTTTGCACATTACTATGCCTTAGAATAATCGTTTTGCGTCTTAATTTCTCCAACTAGCTGATCATCTGATGATACGTCGAAATTGCCGGGAGTTGTTGCCGATCTATTGAATTCCACTTTTCAGAAATAATCTCCAGAATTCTTTTTTGAAAGATTTACCTGTTTGAGTTGACCATAATTGTTCGATATATTCTATGGCAATTTGTTCTTCTATTCAGCTATTGAATACAATTGTACAGTATTACCTATTAGAAACAAAACACCATCTATAAAATATTACTAATAAATTGATTGAAACGAATATATCCATTGAACAAGCCAACGTCCAACTTAATGAATTATTTGCATTTCAAATTCCGAACAAAAATTAATTACAGACCACCCATTAAGTTATTTAATAACAATTTATGCAACGATTATAGAAATCTATAGTCCCATTAATAATGGAGATGTATAAACAATACAAATTTGATTTTTTTTTCGAGAAAATTTGCTTTATTAAACCAATTTGAAGAAATATACAAAGTTCAAGTCTAAACTGAGCAATGGTTGTTCGAAAGCTATTCAACATTAGTGGATTACTTATATGTGACAACATCATAAGACATCTTCATATGTGATCATAAATGATTGTTACGTTATAATATGGGAGGAGTCTTTGATAGATACTCAAACCTAATCTCGAAAATGCTTGAGGGAATTATACAAATTAGCCAAGAAATAATCACCATTAAGCTTAGGATTCTTACCGGCCGCAATTGGACCGATTGCAGTACTAAGGATCGAACTCAATAAGAAGTAGTTACGATGTCATCAATTCCCTCCCTCCCCCCCCTTCCCCACCTCTGGCCGAAAATCCCTCATCAAATCTCTTCGTATTTTCAAGAAAAAACAACTATTTTATCGAATTTCAAAGGTTTATTTTCCGAGTCTTCTAACTCATAATTCAATTTTTCAATCGTGTGAGTTCCTCACTCATAGAAATTCCCCAAATGATAATCAAGTAGTAAGAGAACCTAGTGAAAAATGGTTCGTTCAATTTTATAGATGGTTATATGAAAGTCATACTTGGCATATTTCAGGTCTAATGTACAGCGCAGAAAATCCTCACTTTCTAAGCTCTCCACCCCTTCCTCCCCCCTTTCCCCATTCATATGAATTCTTTATCGTCCTCACATATGCGAAATCGGTTGAAGGGTAGTCACTGGGAAATCACTTCTCTATAATGATAATGCAAAACCTTCTCTCAGCCCCTCCTCCATTCGCGACCATTTCACCATCACCTTACCATATAATAGTTTCTAAAGCCTCGCATATTCACTTAGACCTCACTATAAATTGTATCATCACTTCCTTGACCACACACAGCAGGTAGCGATAGATCTTAGCTGAGAAGCGCTTTGCGACGTACCATAGAACGTTGATCAGAAACTTTTTATTATTTCGATAAACAATATGGCAGGTCAATTTGCCCTAGAGAGGTAGTAACCCCAATAGACAATATTGAATATAGTAAAAAGACTAGGGAACATCATAATTGAAAGGCGATCTATTCGATCGGTGGTCCACGGTTTGTGATCCCTAAATAAACGTGCGAACGGGAACCAACGCCTTGCAAGTGGCTCATCCGGTGCATCGAGTAGTAACATACGCTCATGTTGACTGTAAACACTGAAATGTGATTTAAAAATCCGAAAATCACCTTAAAAAATCAAATGGTTAGTGACCGGTATGTGGCAGATTACTGACAAATAAAATGACGGGATAAATAAAGGAATTAGATAAAAATTAATGGGAGGTATGATCTGAGAGCGATGATAACGAAGTTTCCTTTTAGAATGTTGACCAATGAAACAACTGCTAAACTCTCATGATACATAATTTATTTATCATCCGGATCCGACGGATCCGAAGAAAATCCGAAGATAAAATAGCACATTCATATCACCTATCGTGAAGTTAGCCAAATTGCCGGAGGCATTTCCGATGCGAAGCATTAATAGTTGATATAAGAGAAACAATTTTAAAATGTTTGATAACATACACATCATTAGTGAAGTATAAATAACATAAAATTCATAAAGCTCTAATATATTGTTGATTAAGCAATTCCATTAAATGATTAGTGCGAGAAAGGAAAATAAAAACGAAAAGAAAGAACGGAATACAATACAATGATGAAAGGTCAAGGGTCGCCGTTATTAATATTCAACAAATTGTGGCTGCGCCGAAACAGCAACGAAGGCCACTCCCCCTCGTCATCACCCCTCCTCCCACCCTCATGGAAAATCAGCTCTAAAATCAGGTCAATTTTCTAATTAGATGAAATAATGACCATCAGTACGACTTTCGATTCGCACTCACTTATTTAGCTGTCACTATACGAGAGATGATTCATTGAGTGCTCTGAGTTGTTCAAGGATATGATGAAAAGAGGTCAAAGGCCACCAGTATTAATGTTCATTTCACCAATGTAGCACGTTTTGGCTGCGCTGAAACAGTTGTTTTCCTGCAAAAGTGCTCTCGCAATTTCGGTCATCCTTTTTTTCGGCAAATTAGATTTCAAGATGAAAAACGAATAAAAAATATCGTAACCTTGAATGCCGCCTTTCATTTGCCGTTCCAGCTATTACATTCCCACTATGGGTTAATAAAAGCTTCTTTCGCATTCGTGGATCCGTATGATTACTGCAGGTGCTATATGTTGACCTCAAAAAAAAATCACTGTGATTTCTTTCATCAAGATGTAACTTCCGGTCGCTTCCGGTTCCTACCACATAAGAATTTGTAATTTCCGGTCGCTTCTGAATTACTTCACAATAAATATACGCAATTTAGTAGACTTGAAACCACGAACTATATATTTTTTATGCATTTCTATCAAATTTCTTCCTACGTATTCCTTGCTGAGTGAGAGCAACTGTCGTGGCGCCGGGACTTGAGCACCGTAACTAGGCGGCGTTGCCCATCTCTCGTAAGTGATGTTAAACTGGGGCTAAGACTCACAAAAGCGCCCTTCGTCTGATCTCTTGGGCAGATGATTCAGATGCAGGAAGGCACGCGTTATAGTTTGCTTAACCAACCGATGATTTATCATCCTTAACCATGACCGCATGATATCGTGCGAAATGTCGTCGCAGAGTTGTCTATTGAAGCAAGGACACTATGCTGATTATCGACTTATAAGGTATCCAAGGTAAGGATGTAATTCATTTTCTTTCTCGACTTTCTCTCAAAATCTCGAGAATCTGAACAAGGAAAAAATTCCATTTAAAGTCGGTAATTTGTCACGATTCTCATCGTATGAAAATCGAGAAGTAGCAATGTGTAGATCATTGAAAGATTCACGCTTTATCAATAAAGCAATAAGAAAAAATGATTTTATTTATGAAAAAGCTGGAAGAAGTTGAAAATTTTGTCCATGAAAAAAGGCGAAATTTGTGAATTCCTTGGAAAGTTCGAAAATTTTGAGCGGTCGGAAATGGTGGAGGAGCGATCCTCATTGAGCGTGCACATAAGAATTTTGTGCAGCAGATTTCATAGGTTGCTACCTTCATCGATCTCACAGTCTGACTATTTGAAGAGTCGAAGAATCATTCCGTCCTGATAGATGGATATCTGCATACTGCACACGATACTCTTTCCTCAAACCAAGGAGAGAGGGCATCGGCGACTTCCTCCTTAACCCGATAGAACTACTGGGCAAGGATCAAGGGAAATCAGGAACCTCCGTGCATGCGCATATTTCCCTAGAAGATGAGCGATTTAATCACCTTTGGAGGAAGGACGATCTTGGTTGCGCGGAAGACGCATCATACTCTCATAAAAATGATGCCTTGATATAAATATAAATATAAATATAAAAATAAATATA
>JAARMF010001688.1:19466-36878 GCA_022844705.1 Toxascaris leonina
GGGAGGGGGGCAGACGTGTTGGTTGGGTATTATTATAAGAAAAAGCCATCGTTCTCACCTCGCTTATGGCACCCATTGAGCCAATAACAGCCAACTCAAGAAGTGAGCAAAATACGAAAGTAAGGCACGACAGCATCCAAACATCTGGAAGAAAAAATATTCCTTCTTCAAGAGAATTTCTGCATGATAAATCAATCAGCAAATGACCTCAGAGTCATATTTTGATGTTTTTTTATTTTCCACTATTTTTTTCAAATACTTCTGCTCCGATCCTTCGTTTTTATCGACCTTTGACCCAGACACGTCTCTTTAGTTTCTTTTCGTTCAAATTTTCGGTTGATTCAAAAAGTTCCTTCAAAATAAACAAATTTTATTTCAATTTGATGAATTTCAACCTTATTCCAATTCGAGTCAAATAGTTTCAATGCCTGAAATATTGTTGCTTCATGCATCGACAAATGGGATGCTTATTCAAATTGCTAGCAATTCTCTACCTTTTACATAAATACGTCTCTAGAGAATTAAAAATGGGTGCTACGCTTCATTAGTGACTAGNAAGTGCTACGCTTCATTAGTAACTAGATATAAATGTGCGCTTCCTTTTTTAACTTCACATACTTCCGCTTCCTCCTTATCATATACACCTCTGCACCATCCTTTCTTACCATGGATACCTCCACATCTCTACATGAGGCTTTGAAGGCTTTAATCTTACAAGTGGCCATAATTTTGTTGTCTTTTTTCAATTGACAATTTCTTGAACTATTGTGATTAGCCTATTTTGATCCAAAGGGAACATTTTTGACATTCCAATAAGCAAAGCGAATGTCATCGCTGTTAATGAAGATGGAATTTTTAAAAATTATTTTCAATCTGATCTAAAGCTCCGAGTAGTAAAGATAGGAGCTTATACACATAATTAAGGCAGAAGTGTGAATGCGAACCGTGAAAACGGCCTGAGATGCATGAAAATGAATTCAATAGACGAATGAATGACCATCTTCTCTCTTCCACTTTTCCCTTCCAAATTCCATTCTCGTTCAATCCCCACCTTCCCTCTGTCCCAACTTCCTTCAGTTCGTATCTTCAGGCATTTTACATCTTTTGTTACGGAGGTCCCTCTTTGTTTCACCTTGTTCCTCTTTACTCCTCTTTGTCTCTCTTTGTTCTTCTTTGCCAGCTGGCAGCGAGGGAGAGATAAAAATAAATACTAAATTACCTTTGAAATTCAAAATAAATACCAAATTACCTTTGATATTCAAAGTAGGATATTTTAAAGGATTAGAGGAAGTAACCAACCGAGCGCTTTAATATAACTGACTCGAGGCAGATTTCGCATAATATTACCAAATTGGAAGGTGAGTGCAAGTAATGAATTCACACCAAGCATCGTTCTCGCAGGGATCATTTTCGGTCCCAAGCAAAAGCTGATCCAGCTGCAATGCTAATATTTATTTTACAGTAAGCAATAGAATTTAAGCACAGTGTCGAAGAACCCCTGCTGAATATCTTGTGGGGGGCTTGAGCAGTCTAACCAGAGCTGTGTTGCCCATCTCTCAATAATGATGCTAGGCTAGAAGTAAACCTCACAAAAGCGTCCTCTGTCGGACTAGGTGATCCAGATGGCGGAAGGCAAATAGTATAGTCTGCTCAACCAGCCAATAATTTACCATCCATAGGCCATAACCGCATGATATCGTGCGAAATATCGTCGCAAAGTTGTCTATTGAAGCAAGGACACTACGCTAATTATCGACTTCTAAGATGTCTGAGGTAAGGTAAGGTGTGATGTAGGAGACAAATAGAAACCTTATAAATATTGTGAGGTATGTAGGAATATATGCTTGGAAGATATACCATCCATAGCGTCTCGTAAAAGTGAAAGTCATCGTGAGCTCGTTCCATATTCCTGCCGGATACATCTGCAGTTCTCATATAAATACCCATTGCTTAGAGGTTAAAATTAGACCTCAGCACTGGAAAGCCACTTAATCGTCTAGCCCATAATCAATTTATTAAGTGCTCAGTGAGCTGTTGGTTGATTAGGCGACAAATTTCGGGCACGAATCTCGCCATGAAAGGCCATGAATCCCAGGCGTTCGTATTTCGTTGCTTCCACATATCTTTAAGTTACAACTGCATGAAAAATGATATCATGAGAAATGTCGTCACGGAGCTGTCTACTGAAGCAAGAACAGCACACTGATTATCGACTTCTAGGGTTCTAAAGTAAGGCAATGTGTCCTTATATATGTTATTTCTGAAGCGGAAAACAAACTTCCGTCTACTTATTCACGAAAACTTGATTCGCCAAGCACCTTGCAATTACTGTTCGATCAACTCATAAGTAAACTGTTCAATGTCGGTTGGCCTCAATTACATCGCAGAAAAAACTGCCTAATTTTTGGGAGGCGCTGCGCAACTTTTTATAAGCAGCTTCATTGAGGATGCTCCATTTGTAAAAGCTTCTTTGGTGGAGCGAACAGCTGTGATAGTTCTAAAAATGTCATAAGATCACACATAATTTTCAGGAGCGAAAACAACGCAAGATGATCATCATCGGAAAGGATCGATGAATCCATTTGAATCTGGCGATGGCTGAGGTAGCGAGATGAGAATGAATATGGGGAGGGAGGCGAGGGGAGAGAGGGAAGAAGAGAGGAAGCGATCGGATATTCAACGAACAAAAGCCTGCATCAAATGTGAAGATCCCAAGCTAATTTGTGACTATCACTAATCCATGTAGCGATCGCCATCGAGTTATTCAACTGTAACTTATGCGGTTAAGAAAAACCATCAGCCTAGTGAAGCGGTAGTTTTTTTACCTCATGTTTAAGATAGGTTCCATATTTCGTGAGAATAAAATCTGGTAGGACGATTTTCTCTTTCATTAACGATAATGGTGCGGTCGCATTTGTCCACCTCATATCCACTTCCTGAATGACGAAAAAAAATCTACGACGTTGTCATTTAAGTAGACGAATGTTCTCAATTTATTTCTTCCTCATATCCCATTTCCATGCGAGGATACGTCATTTATCTAGAAATTACCTCCAGAAATTATTCATTTTCCTGAAATATTTGACTATTTTTATTCCATTTCTATTCCTTTTATATAAAACAAATACCCTCATATCTCTAACTTTACTTCTCTTAAATATTTTCTGTGATCATGGAATTAAATTTTGAATTCAAATCTATTGATTTTTAAGGAATTTTTAGAAAATTTTAGCTTTTTAATGTTGGAAAAATTTTGGGCTTGGAACATTTATTCGAGAAAGATCTCACCGGCAGATTATATTCCAACATCTTACCTGTAGATTATAATTGAAACTTTCAAGAGTGAGAAGACATGATTGTTCATCCATTGGAAATGATGTAAAATCCATTAGACATGGACCCTTCACCTGCACTCTAAATATATTTGGTTTTATTTTTCAAAACGCGCCATTCAGGTGAATTTCGTAAAATTGGTCGATTGCCTTATCTGTGGATAATTCAATCGCCAATTTTCTTGCCGATTATGGATCGAAATCACCGATAACAGGTCAGTGTTATCGCTAGCAAAGTGCTAATGGCGCAAATGATGCATATGTTGTATTTCCTTGCGAAATGCCTTCTCTCAATATAACTGTTATTCGTTCATTACCTGCCCTCTTCCTTTTTTAAGCCACGTTAAGAGAACACCATTCTACCCAGTGTTAAATGAATAAAAATACATTCCGTCTTTTTCTGCCCAATACAGCTTCCGTTCAGTAAACTAGCTTATATTCACGGGAAATGAGCAAAGCTGAATAAACCTTCATCCTCAAAAATTTTCGAACTGCTGTGAAATTTACTGCACTGAAATAACTCATCGATAGAACTGTCTCGCAGTGACAAGAATTGTCTCGCAAAAGAAAAACTGTCTCGCAAAAGTAAGAAGTGATAAGAATTCTTGAAAAGATAGCTCAATTCTTATGTTATCTTCGAAATGAGACCACCCAAAAGTCGTTTTGTATCGTCCATCTTCGCATACCGATTCGTGGATTAAAAATTAAAAATTCATTTAAGCATTCTAAAAGAAGGCAATAAAACTGAAAAAAACTATAGTGTTTTTTGAAATGTATCGACAATCGTGGAAAGATTCATCATTCGAGAGCCTAAGTAAAAATCGATCTCGGTTTAGAAAGCAATTTAGCCCATAAAGCCTCTTATTGAAACTCATTACCATCCTTGGAGAAGAAACTTTGTTAAATGAACGATCAACTTCTAATGCTTGAAGAAAATTAAAGCCCCAGGGCTTCTTTTCGAGAGGAAACGGCACTGGAATTTAAAAAAAGGCAAGAAATAATGATGATTGACTATAGCAGTAATGATGAAAAAAAAATGAGAAGACCTATAATTGAGCCAAACAGTTCCATTTGGATAAATCATAAGGAATACATTCGCAAATGGTGATTTATGTATATGTGCCGACTTGCTATTTATGAAGACGGTATTCGGTTTCCATATATGCATCATAATCTGCAAATTATAGTGATAATAAAGAAATTTATGACACACGTTGTTTGCATTTTGCAATACTTGCAATACATTTCGCAACGTTTGCAATACACTTCGCAATATTTGCAAAACACCTTGCAATGTTTGCAATACTGATGAAATCCGGAACTGTTTAGGCCGTTGTAATTTGCAAATGTAACGAACTCACCCTCATCGAATTCTAAAACCCTCTTCCTAGAACGATGAAATGGACAGCGCTATTTGTTAGTGATTAGTGAGGAGACCCCGTTATCTTGGCGTGGGGTTTAAGCAATCTAACTAGGAAGCGGTGATGCCCATTTCTCGCCAAAGACGTTAGGCTAAGACTAAACGTCAGAAAAGCGCGCTTCGTCGGATCCCTTGGGCGAGGTGGAGGAGGAGGGCACACATCACGATCCGCCTAACCAACGGGTGGTGGATATACCATCTTTATGCTACAATCGCATGATATGTCGTCGCAGCGTTATCTATTGAAGCAAAGATAGCATATCAATTATCGACTTCTACAGTTCCAAGGTTCTAAGATGTTGAGAAGCTGATCTGAAATAAGTTCTTACCTCACTATTCAGAGAAAGATTATATTTGCAAGGATTCATATCTTCGTAACGAAGTGCTTGGTCGAGCCATAGTTCCGTCACATAGATATCCATATCGAAATCCGATGTGATTTCATTCACCGAATTCACTTCTTGCACCCAAACCTTTATAAGCAATATTTATTACAAGTAAGGCATTCGTTTGGATACTGCTTTGTGATTCTTTTATTTAAGGAGTACTTAAGCTTGAGATCCTCTTATAAAGGTCCTGTTACCAACTTTATCCGTGGTAATATGTGAATGTGGATTTGAAGTTGTAGGAACTGTTGCGATGTTTTAAGGCCCCTGAAACAATGGCAGCAACTTGCATTGCCATAATATTCGAAATTCCCCACCATCCCTCGTTGGGGCCGCTCTCATGGGGTCACTTACATAAAGATTAGCCATTAAATTTTGAACCACGCGGGTCTCCTATCCACAGTTCCTCCTCCCCCCTGCGATTTTCTGGAGCTGACTCCTTTCCAACGAAAGAACTTTCTTGGACGGAAAGTTCTTCTGTAACTTAAACAAAAATGTGATAGCTATTTTTTCGTCGAAAATTCGTTGAAGCTAGAAGCTTTCATTAAGCACAGCGACCCCATTTGCGCATACAGAAAATCTTGAGCTTAAGGTTTCAATTCGAAAAAAAAGGCTAAATGAAAAGTCATTGGATTCATAAATAAGCATATCTTTATCGTAAATGGGCTGTAAAAACAAAGACATGCAAGCAAATTGCTTATGTCATCACTAATAATCAAGAGCATATTCGAAATCCCCGTATTTGAGTGCTCGTGGAAGTTTCGGTTCCAGATAAGTTGCGCATTCGCATTTCATATTTTTCTGCACGAAATTGCTCTGGGATTCTAAATTCGCTCCTTTTATTGAGCTTCATTTCCGGTCTTGAAAAAATCGCTTCCAAAACCGCTCCAGTGACATTGTGGTTCCCAGTAATGATGCGACTGCACCAAAAGGTATTGCACTTTTTGGACTGCACTTGTACTAATATCAGGTGTAATATACTAATATCAGCATCGTACCAAATTGAAATCCACAAGCAGAGTATAAATATAGTACAGCTTGATTTTTGGAGGGCAGTAGAAGAATAGTAATGTACTAATTTTCCGAAAAAAAGTACTGATACATCGTGCTAATTTCACTCGAAATGTACTGAAGCAGAATGCATACCACAGAATTCACTTTAATGTGAGTAACTGCTTCCTTTTCTTCTAAAGGGCGATATTAAACAGGAATCCTCGAAATACGCATAACAACGGTCTGCCTAAGTAACAATTCATTAAAAACTGCGTCCATTTAATTTCTTAATGAAGTTGATGATTTATTCTGTTGATGATTTAAACGTATTTTTCCAGCCATTATCCCCTTCTCCCAGGTAACCGACGAAAGATTTTCAGAACGCAACCTCTTGCACGACTATGGACAACCCCAATTCGCATTTTGATATGACCCATCACAATACACGGAAGGTCCGGCCGGGACCGCCGTTCACGGAGACCCCTGAAAGTCTTCCGAGCCGACCACGTCCACAGAGACTCCCTTACCTCACTACTCCATGTATCCGCTTGCAGTCATATTCACGATCAGCTTGAGCCCTGCTGCCGAAAACGGTTAGCTCCACTCCAACCCATTCCCCTAGGTGGGGGAACGCCGAGCCTCGTTGATAAGTCACTGTTGCCACAAGAAGAGCGACAAGGTTCCTCCCAATGAGATACCCTTTACGCAGAAAGAAGTTGATTCAAAGGACATCCATGTATGTGCACAGCTTATAAATTGCTCTAAATAATGAAGTCATAAAGTGGTGACTGTGAACAATTGGTCCTTCGGTCCTTGTTTGTGCTTTTCGTACCGACTTTTGCAATCAGTGAGTAGAAATGATTGGGTGGCGGAATTTGTTGAGAAAATCCATGGTGAAAAAAGAAATCATACCTCAATCCAAACGATCACACCTGTCTCGGAAGGTGTCTTAAACGATTTATATTTCTCGAGTAGTCGTTCGATAATCTCTTTATCTGAGGTACAACTTTGATCCGACTCTTGCGTTCGTTTTCCAACAATCGGTGGCATTTCCACTTGTATACTTGCTTCCGCTACAAATAGTTCAAGCTTCAAGTTGAGTAGAACTTTTATTGATGAAATAACACTCATAAAATGCTGTTCTTATTGTATCACTTCTCTTGAATAAGCCCATCTCCATAGAGTTTCTCCTCTATATTCTTGATGGATGAGATAAAGCCCCTCTCAACAAAACTGTTATTCGCAATGAGCTCGCCCAGCCCTCTCCCATCACCTAAAATTCCTAATAAATTTCGAATCTTTGAAGGTATATTTATGGTATATGGTATATTTATGTAAAACAAAGAATACGATAATATCATTTGCCTCATTCTCAAACAATTTCCCTCCACATATTCAACTACGAGTTAGATGATATCGAAGTAACAGCCACAAAATGAGCCAATTAACTAAAGGTGATCTATGAAGCTTCTTCCGCTTGTAAAGCAACACTAAATCAACTACGGAGGGAATTTTAAAAAAATTAAATTTTCAACATTTTAACAAAATCCCTTGAAGATTACTTCGTCCAATCTTAGAGTATTACTTAATGCTGAACCGCTGTATTTAAAATAGATGGAAAAATGAGTGAAAAATAATAAAAAACAATAAAATTAGTAACAAAAAATATGTAGGATTAAAATAATTATTACTGAAAAGATTACTGAGAAGAGCGATTGTTTCTCGGGCGAGGAATTGCATTTCGGGTGCTATACCTAGAAGAAACAACCAACAACGAAACAACTGGGTTTCCGCAATATCTTTTATCTACCGGTCGATTGATAAGATTATGCAACGAGTATCAAAGGTAACTTGTTTTGATTTTCTTGATCTTATCTCTGCTTATCACTCTCATTATAGTCGACGGAAATAAACCATTAAAAAACCTCTCACTTGTCGCAAGTGAATGCATGTCCTCAAGTGGTTGTTGCAAATCTTCCGTTCGTGGAATTGGATAATTATTCTGCAATGACTTCGGCATAAATATTCAGAAGCTTGAAAAGGTGATAACGACTTTTTATCGGTGATCATAAAATCATGCGAAATGTGGTCGTGGAGCTGTCTTTTGAAGAGAGGACAGTACGCTGTTCATCGACTTCCAAAGGTATCAAAGGTAAGATAAGGTATCAATTATCAATGAGCAGTTAATATTTGACCAAGAAGTTATGGAGAAGCTTAGGTGTTACTGAAGACAATAGGATGATACAGGTTATTTATATATGAGGTAAATAAAATGCCTAAAATGGCATGGAAAATTGGTTAGTACAATAATAATTTTTTCAGTCCACGTTATTAAACATCCAAGAATCGATCCGGTATTAGCTTATGCTCGAACTATCATAGATGTATTCATAGATTAATTTAGCCGAATATTATGAATCATTCGGTTTGAACGTCGTGGTCACTTAGCACCCGACAAAAAGCCGGTCATATTGGACTTATAGCGGACAATAGATGAGGCATCAGAATAATGAGCAGGTATTCAAGACATCGCAAATGACCCAGATCAAGACCACCATCTTATAGACGGGAAGATTTTCTCAGAAGAAACGTTGGACGAAGCTAGAGGAGAACAGTGGGAGGGATGAAACGTTGTGGCAGGATCTCATACGAAAATGTCCTCGCGAAGTTATCTACTGAAGCAAGGATAGCACTCTGATGATCGATTTCTAAGAATCTAAGGATCTAAGGACAAGTCCTAAAGTGTGTTTCGATTTCATTTTCGTCGTAAAGCGAGCGACATTTGCAAATCCTTAGAATGTTTTGAATATCCATAACTTTTTTATGTTGGATGAATAAATTTCAAGCTGCGAGTGAATACCCTAAGGCTGTAATTACACTCAGCAAATTTTCAAATCCTAGCTTCAATAGCTATCGACGTGGGACTTCCTGACTAACAAGCGGATGGGCACTGTGTACTTACGAAAATACATGATATTCAGATGAGATGATCTTCACTTGCCTAGAATTCCAAGTCTTGATTCACTTATAGCATGTTGCATTTGCAGTGCAATCATAAACTCGCATTTACGAAGTGCATTATTACAATATCGTTTCTGCGCTCATAAACGCAAATAGGTGTCTGCTTTGTGAGTTGTTCACTATGGGAGGAAATCCAATGCAAGTTTCAAAGACAATTAACCGTCCTGGAAAAAACTGCACTGCCTTCCATGAAATTCCACAAGTGCTCGAAGCAGTTGAAATATGACTGCAATAATTCACTCTTTTTTTTGTGTATCGATGAGATATGTTGTACTAATTGGTCCAATGTGTGGCCTTACACAAAAAGAGAACATATTGTGCTAGGTGCTTCGCAATGTTTCCTCCAATTGCTCAGATTTTCACTAGTGTTTTCTGGTGTAAAAGTATTGATTGAATAATTAATTAATTCATTTCCCCATCTATTTATTTATCCATTTACCCATTTATTTATTTATTTATTTATTTATTTACTTATTTATCTATTTACTTATTCATTTATTTATTCATTTATTCTTCGGCTCCAAATTTGCACTTGTTGGTGAGAAAATAAAACTCTCCAGACATGCATGTTTTTTAGAAAACACAAATGCAACAGAATAGTTAGTCTAATGCAAATGAATGAGATGAAATGTACAAAGATTTAATGAAACGAATTAAGCATTAATCTGGCAACAGCTATTTATCATGCATACAAACCTTTCGAAATCGTTCTCTAAGTTCGCTGAGAATTTTATTATTTTGCAGATATAATCTCCAGTAATAACTCTATAACAAAAATATGATCACTGCATTTTTTTTTAGACTCGTTTAAATCAATTGTATCATTTCATTTTAAATATTGGACAATTTGAAGAAAATCCAGAAGAATTTCGAAATATTTTCACGAGAATTCCGAACATTTTCGGAAAATTTCGAGAAATTTTAAAAGAAATTTGCAAAGATTTAAGAGAAGAATGTTCTCGAGTACGGAACACATCTAGAGAATATATTGAATTTTAGAAGATATCTTAAGAATGAACTATATCTGAAGAATTTCTAGGTGATAGGATGGATCTCTTGGCGATGTCATCGCATCGTTGCGATTTCTTCACAGCATTGCATCACCAAAAGAGGAAAACAACCGAAAATAACCGAACATGTATGGGCCAAATATGGATATATCTCATGGTGGATAGTGAGAGAAGCTTATATGCTTTACAACTGATTTAGTTCATTCAAATCATCCCTGATGGCTTACGAAGTTCCCACTGACGATAGAACGGAGAATCATTTCTAGGAATTTTCTCCCTCATACGAAAGAAATTCGTTTCGGTAGTGAAGTATTCCTTATCAACGAATGCAAATCACGCGGTTGTTATCAAAGATATCATTTCTGATAAGGCGCAAGATAATAGAGTGATTTGAAGAAGCTTACCTCAAGACTTTCCATTTCACGTCTTGATGCTGGCGCAAGTGTCTCATCGCGTATCGCACTAACCTCGATTAGCATTATTTGACAATGCATTAGGATGAGCAAATGAAATAGATCAGTAATATACATTTGTTTACGCACTACACCGGCATCTGTAAGCTAAAATAGCATTTATCAATCTCAGATTCTTTAAAACGTTTAAAAATTCGCATTCTTCGGAAGAAAAAATCTCGCGGTACCTCAAAAGCTTCTAGGAAATGCATCAAAGCTAGCAACAAAAAGCTTGAATGGTAGAAAAACAATCTAACAACCGAAATAACCTAAAAAGGTCATATATTTGGGTTGTTTGATAAAAATATACCACATGTAAACTATAATTCTCAAGATTTTGATGGTTATATGCCTTTTGGTATCGCAGAAAACCCAATCTAGGTTTATAGACATTTTATTGCCTAAAACGCTCAAAATCCTCCAAGATATCCCGGAATGTGCGGAATTTTTATTGCATATCAATTGAAAACAATTCGAATCGACATAAAATCAACGGCGACGAATAATTATATTATCAAACGAAGCGAATTATTGGAAATGCCTAATCGGTGTTGTTTATTAGCACTATAATGCTAATGCAATTCTTCCGGCTTTTGGCAAGTAATAAATGTATAGTTTCGCTATTATTATTATTGTTGTTATTATTATCGTTGTCACTATTATTATTATTATTATTAATATTAATATCAATATTATTATTATTATTACTATTATTATTATTATTATTATTATTATTATTATTATTATTATTATTATTATTATTACTATAATCACTACCGGGGCTATTATCATTTCTATTATTTGTTTATTTATTATTGAAGGTAATATCTGTCGTGCTATTATTATTATTAAAGATGGAGCTATCGGAGGTAAAATAAAGGTAAAGGTAAGAAACAGCCGACCAATAACTTTGCTATCGTAAGAGGTGATATCTGAATATTCTGAGCAAAAAGTCAGAAACAGTGTGCCTTAAAATATGCAACCTTAAATATATCATTGGAAGTTTCCCCTTTTTCCAATGAATTCAATGGTCACTTACATTTCTTCTTCCCTTGATAGGATATGGGGAGAGGGGGAGGGGAGTGGAAGGGAATGGGGAATCAATTCAACTGAATTCAATTTGATTGACAATTTATAAAAACCGACATTTCGAAGTATGAGTTATTCCATCGTATTGCAGTAAACGAATGGCTCCGAAATGAAGCATAAGCAAATGAACACGTTGATATAAACGGTTGAATAAATGAACAGAAAAAGAATGAATAAATAAACAAATAAATAAATAAGTGAATGAACAAACAAATAAAATAAAATAAAATAAAATAAATAAATAAATAAATGAATAAATAAATAAATAATAAATAAATAAATAAACAAACCGAGAGAATTTTCGCTCCCTAATACAAAAAAGGGTTTTGCTTCAAAGCTTTCAGGATTCTATACGAAAAAGTTCGAAAGACTAGAATGACTGTATGCTGAAAATTCGAACGGAAAAAAATTGATGAAATGGACGTGAAAAAAATATTTCTTGAGGGCATCATCATATCTTTCGGTGAAATTATGAAAGCTAAGCAAACAAAGATTTGAAATTGCTATAGCTCTATGATAATATGATCAATGAATGATCTGCTTTATAAGCATTTCATCGTACGATTTGTTTAATTTCTTACGGAATATTTATTTTTTATTTAATCATTTCCATCAAATTTTATTATCGCCAAATTTAATTTACTATTAATATTTCTTTATGCTATATTGATGCTAACATTTTTTAATAATATTATATTTTATTTACAATTTATATATAATTTTCGCATTTATAGTTGATTTGCATAACGTAATGTAAACTAAATATTTATAATTTTATTACTAATATTTATAATTGAATCTGAATAAATATTTCTTATATGATCGAATCCACATCATTCATATATCACATCACTCTATCAGTAGGCATCTGATTAGCAGATTATCGTCAGTTCATCATAACTGATGATGGTCGGCTGATCAGTACAAGAAGTTCAAAGCACTTGATCGATTGTTACCTTTAAACTATCAATAATACACATCAGAAGCATATAAATTTGTCGCTTAATCAAGCTTATAAAAAAATGAAAAACAAGAAATCTACCGCCTTTAAAAGGTTGTTAAAGAAAACAATACTAGGAATAAATGCTTTATTTACCTCTATTTTTAATTAGCTGAACGCTATCCGACTTCTAATTTATTCCGATCTGACGAGTAGATACTTAGCAGTCTCTATTCGTTTCTCTATTCTAATTAAAGCAATCGGGACACCGCTCTTTACTTCTGCTTTCTTTACTTCCGCTTTTGAAATGAAAATTTCTTTAATCGTCAACAATTGCTAATAAAGTAAGCACACTTGCTTCGTCGAAACAACCGTAATAATGAAAAGCTTTCAATCGAAATTTTGCTTCTCGTTTCGCTTCAAACGCACGACGGATTTTACCTTAATCATCGACAGACAGGTNCGAACAATCAATTTACATCGCTATATACGTAAGGACGAAGCATATAGAGGTGGCAGTTTGATTATACTTTCAGAGACCATAAAAATTGTCATTTCTTCGCAATTGAAACTCAATCGATTGCAAGTGAACAGTTGATGAGTTAGAGAGAATCAATAGTACGGCATTAAATATTAAGGAAAAGCGTAGTTAACGTAGTCACAGTTGGCGTAGTCAAAGTCGCCGAATTCACTCAGAATTACTGAGTCCACATAATCGAACGGGGATAAGCGTTTCTTAAGCATCATGTCATTGGAGGATTGCTGTCTGAAAGTTGACGTGATTGACACGACATACGGAAGCAAATGTCACAGATACATATAATCGCTACGGTAGGGTTGCACTGCCTTCCCCTCCTCACCCCCTTCCCCCATCCCACCACATCATCTCTCTAAACTTTTTTCTTACCAACTGCTTCAATATCTTCAATATCCCAATTTTTGTATCAAATAAATGAAATAAAGTGATTTAAATTTTGCGATTTACTTATATAAGTTATGAAAAGTCTGAAATATAACCGATAATTTATTTCAGGTTAAAAAGGGGATACTGCAATATTCAAGAAGCATTAATGGAGGGGCGGGGGGGGGGGGAAAGGTTGAGGAACAACTTTGCAGCTTAGATATTGCGTTCCAATTATTCGAATAGTGCAAATTATTCATCGCTAAGAGGGGGGAGAATCAACGAAATACGAGAAGAAAAGATGGAAATTTCGATGAGTATAGGTGATGATTCTCGTTTTCGTTTGTTCGATACGAGAAACTTATAAACGCTTAATGCATCGACCGGAAACACCTGCATCGACCGAATGTCAGTCGTTCGTTGGCAAGCGGAAACAAAGCAATACAAAGCGGCATTGAACAGCAGATCGTTCATACATCTAATACCCTAGCGATCAGAAGTCAAAATTCGGCGATATGTGGTCGTTTCTTTTGTTTGAAATCAATGATATTCTAATCATACAATATTCAACCGCACTAAGTAGAGAGTAATTAAAAATAAACACCTTTAATCATAGTTGTTCCAGGCAAGTTATAGATAACATGAAAGGGTGTAGGTCGATAGGTTAGCAAGAGACTTTAGATTAAAAACAACTATAAGTCACCATTATAATCATGATCATATAGCCTTTAAGCGCAATAAATATAGAAAAATGAAACATGATGTTGTAGGTAAATTATAGGTAACGTGCAGGGGTTAAGTTGATAGATTGATAAGTTAGCATGATATAATGGGTTAAAAACAACTAAAGGTCACAACCATGATCATATAACCATTAAAACGCACTAAATTAAAACGCAAACACCTGTAATTATAAGTGTTGTAGGTAAATTTCAGGTGACTTGCAAGGGTAGAGGTTAATGCGCTGGTAAGTTGAGAAGGTACGCTAGATTAGAGAAAATCATGGGTTAATAGGTGATATGAAGTATAGATAGCGAAAGGTGGTATAAATACAGATTAACTGATGAGGTGGTAAAATCATTAATAAAAGGAGGTTTTACCTTCACTTTGCCGAGTAATGAATGAAGGTGAAACGGTGGGATACTAGACTTCGACTACATATGCTGTACGATTCACATATATGTTGAAGCGATGGAGTGATAGTGAGTGATAAAGCAATTACCAGTGATAAAATGATAGTAAGTGGCGGAAGCGACAGCGACTGATGAAGTGATGAGGTGATAAAGTGACAAAGTGTTAGTAAGTGACAAACTGACAGAGTGATAAGGAGAGATCGAGTGATAAAGTGACAAAGATAAGGTGATGAAGTGGTGGTGATAAAGGTAAGGTGGTAACGATAAAGTGATAAAGAAAAGGTGATAAATGTAAAGTGATAAGGTGATAAGGATAAAATGATGATGTGACAGCAGGCGATAAGGTGATAGAGTGGTGATAAGAGGCAAAGTGATATGTGAGTGATAAATCTCTTCAGAGAAATATCGGATAATGGCATCAGATAATCATCGGATGTTTACTTCAAGTTCAACTATGCCGATCAGTCAATAACCTATCAAATACTCACTGACGAGGAAGGAATTGATTATAAGTGCGGAGATAGTAAATAATCGCCTCTTAAAAACTCCGTTCATGGCTCATTTCCACTTGAAACGAATTTATTCCAATAATTTGTGCTTTCAGTTCCAACCTCCTATTCGACGATAGACGCATTTTTTGATGGTTAAAATAGTGATTATTGCCAGTGGATGAGATCAACGTCAGGCAAGAACAGGTCAAGCTAAAATCAAATATACTTCAGGTAATCAGCGGTTAAACTGAACACATATATAACAATTATTTTACTAAGTTACAGAATTATGTTCATAATCTAATCGTCGATGTGAAATTTTGCAAAATTTTCATACAAATTCCTCAATACATTTATCCAATTACGATCGGAAATATAGTGCATTCGATGAATGTTTCATATGCTTCACCTATTAGCTGACTCGAGTTTTGTTCTTTGTTGAATCGAAAATCAAAGATAATTTAACAAGGACTAGAAATAAAAGTTATACGGCACTTGAATAATAAACAATTTCTTTCGAAAGATATTTAACCATCTTATCATTTCATTAGAAGAATGTCATTTAATATTTTGATCGGAATCAATGAAGTAATTCTACTTAAAATTCGATCAATTTATGGCAATTTCCTTATGACTTAGTACTCAAGAACTTGATTCTTTCCAACTTAAGAGAACTTTTCGATTGCATTAAAATTTTGAATTCACGAAAATAGAACACTTAAATGAAAAACTTAGCATGAAGGAAAAGCTCAAAATTTGATCGAGTTTTGAGTGGAATATTTAGAAGGGTTGGAAACAAAAAAATCCTCGCATCAATCTCTTATTTCATGATTAAAATGATTGAAAATAATATGAGATTGAAGGATTTCAGCAAAAGAGACAGCGAAAAAAAAGGGTGGAGAAAAAGTTCAAATAGCTCAAACAACACTTTAAAAAAAAACCTCCGAAAGTGAACCCTCTTTTCATAGAAGCATTTCGACTGCAACTGGCATATTTGATTTATGGATGGTGGAATTCATGAGCAAAATGAGTAGTGCTCATCCATTGATGATGTGAACGTCATTCGTGCATATTGCAAAGCGGAGAAAAAAAACTCACAGAACTCATCTATAGCGTTGTTTTATATACCCTATTGAAGCGCTAGCTAATACACCGAAAATCGTCGATGCAGTATAGGAACTAAACGAATGCGAAAATTGAAGTATCAACCGAAACGGTACAGAATCGGAACGCCGACGGCTTAGAATCAAACTCAAAACTTTACGAATCTATATCTACATAAGCCTGAAACTATCTATATAAGGATCTATGTTAATCTAAAGACAGGTACCGCTGCGGGTATCTATAATGCAAGCTATTAGCAGACGAAAGGTGGTGGTTGGAGGTGACACCTCCAGATCCATTTTCGAAAGGGTGCTTCTCGAACCCTATACTCGAAGCAGACGCTTGTAACGCCTGGTCTGAACAATCTTTATGGATGTACGTGAATCTACATGAATATCTATACATCTGTATGAATATGAATATGAAAGAAATGAATGTGTAGCATGATTACCAACGATAATAAAATTATCACACAAACACGCATTAAGCTATAGTACAAAATGAATGCATATCTATAACACATATAATCGTTAAGATGATAAATTGACGAAGAAAAAATATCAATCGCAATTACAAATGAGTTAATTGCATTCGTTTGTAATATGCATTGAAATTTCTCATAAATTTGTTGCGCTTTTTTTGCGAAAAATATGAGAAAATCAATTTTTGAATTGACTTTAGCGAGATCAATTATCAAAGAGATATAAATTATTCTCGCTTTGAAATGAATCGCTTTTGGAATCTCTCTTTTGATTTCGCTGAAATTTTTTTTTATTCTAAATTCATCGATGGAATTTCTCCGATCTTCTCCCTCTTTTCTTCTCTATTCATCTGCATCTCTCTCGCCGCTTAAGTGCATTGTTCAAAATTCGAACACACCTGAAAACACTTTAAAAAATTGCAGATGTTACCTTTGCCTCATCGATTTACCACCTGTAATTGAATAAAGAGAGAGAGAGTAGAGGCATTTGCTGCTGCATGATTTATGTTATTGATGAATTTTATTCAGCTAATAGAGAAGATATTCATAACAAATTTGCGAAATTATTTTTTCGGTTCGTTCGAAACAAACAAATCAGTAGCGAAATATTAGCAACGTCTAACATAATTTACTTCCTCAATTGCAATTCACGCAACGAT
>JAARMF010001689.1:3492-37361 GCA_022844705.1 Toxascaris leonina
CAAAAGATTACCAAATAATTAAATCAGTTATAAATGGAACAAGTTCCGCGTATTCTAATTTTTGACTGGTGCTAACAAAATGCAAAAATGCATGTCAGGCCAACTTCCGTTATGCTACTCTACTTGTTCACCACACCCTTCCATACAAATATAATCGTAAATCACCAATCACAAAAATGCTAATAAATGGCAATTAACTATGAGCACCTTTCCGATAATCGGTCTACCTATAGTGAATAAGCGAATAATGCAAAATTTCTCCGAAATAATTGTTATGGCTACGTTATAGCTACTTCAGATACAATAAAGGTCATTTTCTACTCATTTTATTCTAAAATACTCAAATAGTGAAATTTTGCTGCCAATTCCCAGCTACATTTTCCTCGTTTTATCATCCGAGCTATGAATCTATGAAAGCCTTCAAATAGGTGGAAGATTTATGTGGACATTTGCGCTAAACAAATAATGACTGTAAAAATAAGTGATAACAGCAATCAGGTTTGTTTAAAAGATGAACAATTATTCTAGCTTTCAGGAACACATGTTGTTGAGACAATTGTGCTTGCTCTTCCATCCTTCATCAGGTGAAAATCATGCAGCCGAGTGTGAGTTATCCTTATCATCATTATCATCTTCACCATGTTCGTCGTTGTGACAGTTTTCTTTCAGATTTTCTTCCAATTTTCAAGGACGTCAGCTCAGAAAGAATCAAATTTTGCATTCTCACACACCAATAAGTCTTGCTCGAAGATTTGAATGGCATACTTTCGGTGAATGTATAGAGGAAATGTAGAATTGGATGCATTGAGAAATGAGACTTTGGAACCGTCAGAATTAAATCTGCCGATGGAATACTTTATTCATATTACCAAACAGTTTGTCGCTGCTGAGATATTCAGAGTTGCGCTGCATTGTTGTGATGTTGCGCTTCACATTTGCAATGCACTCTCAAGACATGTTCACGACGACAACGCTCCGAGAAACGCGCACACGGGTATACCAGTTCTAACACAACACCTGTAAACCTTGTGTTTCGTCAAACGGTTTCGAATCTAGAACTGCATCAGCTCGAGAGTAGCTACGCATCTGAGAGGATGATATTACCTCTGCTTTCGTGATTCGCAACGAAAGAATTGATCTCTACGTTGTTTATTGAAAAAAAACGGTAAAACCTAAGTGATTTATAAAGTGTCTTTTCACATTTGCGTTTTTTCCATTCTCTTTTGCCTTTTCTTCTATGTTTTGGATCTTTTATGTCTTACTCGATCAATGCATGCATTTTATTATCGCTTTGAAGAGTTTGTATGATTTCCATTTGCTTTATCCCTATGCTATCTGTACTTGAGAATGTAATCTATATTTGCATTGACTTTCAAGCAATTTCCATTTTTTTGGCTCGATTTAAGGCTTATAACGGCTAAAACTATAATCTCTCGTTTTCATTCAATTTTCTTCGGGCCCTTTCAGCACTAGATTTGGAATAATACTATAGCAAAAAAATAGCAGAAAATATTTGCGATCACACTGCAGCAACATCTATCGCAATATCTACCTTTTCTGATTACTGACAAGCGAGAAATGGTAGAAGATGGGAGGGGGGCGTTGATGGAATGAACGACGGTCTAGAAAACGGTATTCAGCAGCCAAATATAGGAGGCGCATTTAATCAAAGAAAGTTTTTTTGCATTACATCAACATCAGGTGAAACGTTCATTGAACCTATACGCCTGCAGCCGTTGATTCTTGAAATAATTCGCAAATTCTCTGGTTAGAGACTCTCAGGCAACAAGCTGATCCATTAAAATTCTATCATTTACGGTCGATTCTTTGATTTTAAAATTGCGATATCACATTCCTTACGCTGCCTTAGGACTTTAGTTTTAATTGCAGATGCGAAATCTTGTTTAATTTAAGAAAGTGGGTAAAATATTTAACCCAAATCAGTAGTGCCATTCCTTTGCAAATAACGATGTGAAGTAATGCAAAGGTGCAAGTCAGAGTTGTACTGCAAAACCATCATTGTTTTGAAAGCGTTCGTCATATTTGCAAAGATATATCATCTTCATAGTTTAAAACATGATGGATGAAGAAATTGTTGAAAAACACAAAATCTAGAGGAAGGTTTCAGTTGGCATTCAATTTCATTTGTTACTTCTTCGGCTTTTTATTTTCTTTTACAGTAGAAGGCGGAAAAGTGATATTTCATTAAAGAAAAAGTTCATTGAAAGCTTTGTCATTCATTGTTTTTTATATTATTTCTGGTTGCTATGTCCTTGAAAAAAATTGCAAAGTGCAGCGCAAATTTCGTGGAAACGATTATGAGGTATATTGCCAGAGGTCAAAAATCATGAATCTGCTAAAGTGTCCTCAAACGACCTCATTGTGAGGATAAAAAAGACGACCTCATTTAAGAGCAGCAGCACAGAACGATGGACGGTTTGTTGCATCTGAAGGGAAATACCTGAATCAAAATGTCATTTTTTTCAAATCTATAATTCATCAAATGGGTTAGATTTTTCTTTGGTAAGTAGCACAAAGACACCCAAAGCCAAACATTGGGCACAAAGATTCAGCTCAGTTTTCATTCATTCTTTATTAACCGCATATAATTTTGAAGTTTTTATATGATATGATGTGATAAGAAACAACTGAATGCCGAGCGTTCTAAGAACGATGGATGTGAGTAAAGGATCTGTAGCAATGGATTACCTATCGCTCAGATTTGGCCTTATAAAGTCATTAAGATGCCAAGCACATAGACGTCCAATGACGCATTTCATCTGTGGGCAAATCCCTGATTACCAATTCGATCTTCTCTGCCTCTTATTTTCTAAAACGTTTTACTTCCTGTCACTTCACGACAAATGAAATGCGTTGCATGATAGAAATGCACTAATTATATTGCAGGGTTTTAGGAAAAGTTCATTGAAAGATTGGGACACAACAGACCGAATCCTTCACTTTCTCATTAGGGATGAGGGATATAAATCCACATTGTACAAAGTCAGAGCTAGTTAGACAGCACAGTGCTTTCTTATCCACTAAGTCACATGCGCATATGCATAAGGAAGTTTTTCAAAAATATTTTTATATGATTGACCATTGTTTGAAGCATGTGTCTTATCAGCTATCAACTGATAAATTTCGGGTTTTTTCGCATCAGGTTCTCGACTTAAGGTCATCTATGTATCTGTTGCGAAAACCATAGATGTCAAATGGAGTGCACATTATGACGTAATATGCGTTACGTGCAAGTTTGAAAAAATGCTTTGTTTAGCTTCATTAGAGGAATAACTGATAGCGCATCTCTATGAACTTTATGTCCCATGAAGATGTGCTAATCGCAGTAGCTGATGCTCAATTTTCGAGAACAATGTTTTGCGAATGTAAAGCAGATTTGTTTGGTTGTTATACTGAGGGTGCTATTAGTTGTGGCTCTTTCATAAATCCATATACATAAGCTGCCGTTGGAAGGAAAGGCAAAACATTCAGTATGGAACAAAAGCATTACTTCCATCGTTTAAAGCAATGAATGAAGGAATAAAAGCATGTTTGGATTGAATGTTATCGGATATGACTTGCTAGCTGCCTTATAACAACTATTATATCAATTAAAAATAATGCACGGTTGGAAATTATTTAAATTCCATAGAAATCATTGCAAAGTTATGATTCTTATCACAACATTGCAGTGAAGTGATCACTTTGTCTCTACGAAATTTGTTGACGGCAGTTTACTGATTGCCATAACTGGTTTGAAGTTAGGTAACGTTTGAGTCGCTAAATGAATGCTGATGATGAATAAATGGGAAGTGTAACTGAAAAATTGACAGTATAAGGGAATGTTTTTCCCCCCCACAAAAACGCCGATTCTCGCAACTTTATAAATTGTTGTTTGCCAAAAGATGAGATTGAAAAAGACCGGAGATCGAACAATTATTAATGAGTGGTAGAATGAAGCCATTTTTTTGAGCGCATCCGTTTAATCGTCGCCTCGCACTCATAATAGAGAAAGGTCATACTTTTGTATTCTATGGCAATGTGAGATCCTCTGAAAAGAAATGCAATTGTTTGGAGACCAAACTAAACGGAATTCTTGTTTAAAAATTGAATGAGTGTGCGTGCTAAACAGGTGGTGTTGGAGGGGACGAGAAGAGAAGAGGAGAGTAGGGGGAAAAACGGACGGATTCGCCAAATGACTTCTGAATATTTTAACAAACTACTCAAGAAGTAAAGCATGCAACATACCCACCATGTAGCTTGAGTGATCTGATAAATGCAGAAAACTTCTATGGAAGATCCGTTTTTTTTACCTTGCTGGCAGGTCAATGATAAGCACAGATCCGACCAGTCTAAAATCTATGACGATTTTTTGCCACGTTTAAATGTTTTTAAATCTCTTCTAAAGTGGTAAAACAACATGAAATATAGCGCTCCATCATATTTGATGGCGTGAATAACACTCGCAAAAATCCGTAACTATGCCTCTCCGTCGGACAGATAGACAAACAGACACATCTACAGCCACATCTACATAAACTGAGTGCAAAGATTATCGGAAGTGAACAATCCGCCGAATAATGTTTCTCATAAATCGACTCTATGGAATACATAGCAAGGAACGACTCAGCATTTCATGCATGAAGTTACATTTTCTGCAGTAATTATATATTCGAAAAGTACGTTTGATAACTCTTTTAATTGCCAGAGAAGGTTCAGCAACGATGATGCAGTGAAAAGTGCGATTCGTTTGCAAGGTATTGCTGCAGCAAACTTAAATAAATGTTCTTAAAGCCATAAATGATTTTTGAAGTCATTTGCTGTGACCCATTAATTTATATCTCAGCGAAACATGCACAGAATTATCACATCTTTATTTGCGTTGTCACCCAACTACCCCTCCACCTCCTTCTCCTTCTCTTTTGCAGTCTATTCACCCAAAATATCAAAGTTTACTCAATCAGTTCCACGTTTCTGCGCCAAATCGGGTTTCATTTAATAATTTAAAAAATCACTCACAGATACGTAAAAACAATAACATTTGCCTTCAGTTGAGGGAGAAAAAGGTTTTACGCTGATTCAACTTGGCATCTTTCAGGCGTAATTAATCATTACCAGTAGCTCAACCACATGAAAGTTGGCCAAAAAATTGGCAGACCGCCGAAGGAAGGAGAATCCCTGCCACATCAGTTGAAGCAGTGAATTGAATGCAATTTCTCAAAATTTTTGGAAAAACTTTGAAAAGAATATTCTATACTTTGGGAGTCTAATAGTATCCCTGATTAACAGAACTACTGTTGTTTGGATGTGAAGACGGTCGTGCTCATACTTCATTATGACAAGGTTCATAACCTAACAGCAGCAACTCCACTGTGAAGGTCGTGTAGTGCAGCCTATGTGTCCTACAATTCGGTGCTCATTGTATCTTTCACATTAGCAGATAGGATGGCGGTTGTTTACGCCCTCAGAAATATTTTTGGCGTAGTCTATCATGGAAGCAAGCTCGATAAATTAGATGAGGATTGGTGTGATGCAGACGAAACGATCTTCTCTGGATGGTTTTAGCCATGGAATGGTCCATCAGTTGGAAGGATGGGGAAAGCAGAGTGCACGTCAAGAAGTCTCATAATGTAGCGATGTCGGTTAACAAATATTTCCTTAAAAGCCAATATAGACCTAACTGCGAGTTTGGAGTTTTATTATTCACAGTTTTTCGAGAATGCAAGAATATCTTCAAGTGACTACATGTGAATGGCACTTCGAAATGTATCACAATGTTTCATAAGTGAATGCGTATTAATTCACTGAAAAATATCTTGATCAAGTTCGGAAAGTTCCGCTGTATAATTCTTCAAATTAAATTCATACGACCTATTCCAAGTATGCGAGAATTGAATCCGAAGACGTGGTCACAAATGTGAATCAACTCTTCAACAACATGCATTTTACGATGAGGAAACAATAGGTTGCGGGTAGTTTTGTTAAGAAGGTCTTTGCTTGAAACTTTTACGAGGATCACATGATCCATCAAAATTTTCAAGCGAAACAAACGGTGAGGGAAGGCAATAAAGAGATATGTATTATGAATATGGTTGATGCGCACTTTTGCATTCGCCTCATCTGACCAGCCGTTTCGCAGATTAAAAAAAAAATAATTAACTTGTAAAACAAAATTTCGAATCAATTCAATCGTCGAAAGAAATTCCGCACAAAAGGCTTATTACGCGGCTGATTTATAACAACGGAGCTGATTGCTTTTGAACTGTGCGCAAATTCTTTCCCTTATTATTATGCAATTGCCTGCAAACACGATGGATTGATATGAGCTACGGTGCTGGAGATGATCCCCTATTGCACACTGCATGCAGCAAATTTGACGATTCTAGTTTTAATGGCTCTCAGTTGAAGCTATCAAAAAAGATCTGTTTATTTATTTATTTATTTATTTATACATATATCTGTGATGGTGCCCCAACGCACTTTCATAATGCAAGTTCGCAAGAGCTCATAAAAACAAATAGCCTCTGTTTTCGGTCATCTTTACTAATGTTATTTATTATTTTTCCCGCCATTTCGATCATCGTACCAATTTACGCATTGAAAAAGGAATAAACTTTTCCGTTTTCTGTGACTCCATATAAAGCCACTAAATGCCTCGACTACTGCATTGAACTATTATCATTCATATCTCCTCGATTTTTGATGTGAACACTTCCGTCCAAATTTTCGTTCGAAAAATCTCTTTGTTCAATGAGAACAATGATGTCATCTTTCGAATTTATCATCTGTATTCAGGAACAGCAGTGTTTGCAGGTGTCATTTTCGTTCTGAGCAATGCTGATCTACAATACTTCCGGTTATCAATCAGTCAGCCTAACCAAACCGCTTCGCATCCTTCCATCTGCATACAAAGACGTGTCGATGGCGAAGGAACTCGATACTGGTTGAAGATTAGCACATATATTAATTCTTTTGATGGAAATTAATGTGGCAATTGATATCAATGTTCACTGCGAGCACAGTTGCTACGCATCTGTGCTCTTTGATGGTTGCCAAGAAGGCCCATCGAAGTGGCATTTGGAATAAGATGTTCAGCAATTAAAAACGACAAGATTTTTTGAAATGGGTGATCAAGAGATGCTCAAATGCTGATTCTTATGACACATTTATGCGAGCAGAAATCGCAGTTGTGGTTTATTCATTTTAGAACAAATAAAAATTGAGATCGTTGAGTCGTTCAAATGTAAAAATTAAAAGTGATGTTCTTTTGTGATAATGTATTCATGATGGAGTGCAGCACAACGCAACCATACGCATTTGACTAAGCAACTCAACTTCGCATGAAAGTGGCTTGTTGCCACAAAAGCAAACAAGTTAGTTTTCAACATAATACGGAAATAATTCTGAACTTGCTTGCTTCTTATAAAACGACAACTATAGCGCCATAAGAGTTCTTTGTAAGTGGTTTAAAATACATGGCCAAACTAACCACATCATTGAAAGAACACCGTGTTAAGCTAGTTTGCATTAAAATCTTATTGGAACATATGGTGCACTCAACGTAAATGGTTGATGTGCAAAGCAATAGCCTATTTTCAGTGCGAAGCCAATTCGTGCACGTCTTCGAGACATTCCCTCTTTGCTATAAGCGTAATAGCTTTCAAGAGTTCATGCCGATTGCGATCCCTACTACAATTGTTGTAAAGTAAAGTCAATGAGCAATGGAAAAGCACTTTTTAATTTCCGCTTTTCCGCTATAAAATCGGCAAATTTCGAAATACTCTGAATCGAATTGGAAAACAAAGTGATGTATGGAGGCAAAAACAACAGTACTTCCAAACAAAATACTACTTCAAATGAGTATTTTTCTTGTTCGTTCGTTGCACTTTCTTTGCTACGAAAATGAGAATTTATCAATGGTGAATGCTTCAATGTCGCTTATTTATTGACTTCGATTGTGATGGGCGGAAGTTTTTGATAAAGAACGTTGGCTTTTCATCTTTTTGAGTAATTGCAATTTTGCGATTGTAATCTAATTATGTAAGATTCGGATCTACCCGTGAGTAAGGGCATGATAATAGTTCTATAAAATATCAAAATCCATATACTCTTATTTGCCCTCCGTGTTCAAATTTAAAGCGTTGTTCTGCATGATTCATTATTTATTAGTGGCATGTGACGGTTGCCCGTCAGATGAGCGGAACGCTGGAGCGCCCATCGTACCACATCGTTTGGCACATTTCTCCATCTTTTTTTTCACTCGATATGTATTTAGCGTTCCATATGTTTTAATTTGCAAAAGGGACTGTGGTGATTTCGAACTTATGTAGGTGAATGCGTCCACGTTTGCCGGTCTGTTTGCATGTCTGGAGGCTCTTTCTCGCAAATCTATGAAGATGGAGCAGCAAAATTTGGTGGGCTAAGTAGGAATTTATTGGAGCATCCTCAGTATTGGCATAGGAAGCCATTCCCCACATTGTGTTAATACATAAGTTCGTGGCGCTTTCGTTCAGAACGACCTCCAACATAACTGCATAATTGTCAAATTTCTGGGCTATCACATAAAAAAAACAAAACTCTTTCATACAGATCGATGGAGCAGCATTTTCGTTAGCAAGAACTATCGCATACCAATTTCACAAACCATAACTCGCCCAACGGCTTCTGCACCTTGATTTCGGAGATACTCGAAATCGGTGAAGATCACTTCTTGATGTGTGCGTTCCTAATTTATTCGGCACTGCGAGTTATCGCAATATCTCATCACCTATAGCAACATGACTGCAAAACAGAAAACGCTGCAAGACTGGCGAGGTGATACCGCTCAAGAGAGGAACAAGTAGCAAGGTGCTGCATTTTGCTACCTTCACTTAGAAAGTTCAGAGCCGCGCATGGGCTTCAGAATGCTCTTTTTCGAGTGGAACTGACGACGATTGTTGCGGCTCTTCTCGAGCTGTTACTCGGAGGTCACATTCTGGTGGTCACGACACCATGATTATGCTCGTCGAGCAGGAAGCAGCACTAAGCCTTGGGTATCCACTAAAGAAGACTACTTGCCCCACTTGAAGGATGAAGCTTGTTCATGGGGGACGATTTCGACAACAGGGTTTTTGCCATAAACACATGGTCGCTGCTATCTAACAGTAGAATCCATTTCGAAAGTTATATTTGAATAGTTGACGTGCATATTTATTCATTTGTATACCTGACTTAAACACTTGCGCCCACACATCTACGCACACAAACACCTACGTACAAGATCGCCTGCGCACACATACGCGCACCACCCACTCCAACAAACGCGCACCTGCTCACACACATATATACATACACGCACAAAAAAAAATCGCATCGGCGCACCCCCACACCATTGCACCATGTTCCTAAAAGACCATATACACACGCACGCACGCATGCATGCATGCATGCACGCATGTACGTACGTACGCAAACGCACACGCCCCTGACCTAGACAACCGCAAATACGCATGGGAATGCGCACGGAGGCACACGCCCGTGCACACACGCCTTTACGAACACACATAAACGCACACATGCTTGCCCACACAGACTCGCGCAAGAGCCCGTACGCACGTGCACGCACACACTTGGGCGCACATACACGCGCTTACACTCACGCAAACACGCACACGTGCACACCTATGCATATGCACAGCTTGACATCTCGCTATATTCAGCATTTGCGAGAAATGTTCACAGCTTCTTCATTCGTCACTGCTGCTTGATTGTGTGAAACCTCAAAACAAAGCAATCGAAGTGACAATGAACATTGTTGGATATTGTCTCAGCAAATACTGTAATCGCTCATCAATAAAAGTAATAGGCAGTGAGACTCTTCCATTGCAAATGTCAGCACATTGTTGAATGCTATCGTGGCATTGTATGGCAAGCACATAGTTCATAATTAGAAATAAAGTCGAGAAGTAATTTGGAGATTTCTAGCGTGTAATTTATTAAAACTGAAATATACCATAAAATGAATTTTGTTCTAGTTATCTGAATGTTTTTTAGTTGTGGAAATCTTAGACAATCGGCATTGGGAACACCTTTTAGTAATAACAATCTTTCCTTCATGTAAATTCCGAGTGAAGAGCAAGGATCTATAATACAACATATCCTTTTCACTGCTCCCACCTTAGCGCTATCCGATCAAATTCGAACTTCATCCCTCACCCCATCGCCGAAGGTATCATTGTTAACCACTTGCGTGACTTTCTTCCACTCAACCCGGAAGCTAACAATTAGACATGAAAAATGATGCATTATTTCGACTTCTTCTAAACAAATTATCGGAAAAAAATGGCAATACCAGCGGAAACACGGCAAGTGTACACAGCACGCACCAGTCGACACAGCACGAGAATTTTTTGCCGTAAAGTGAATACGAAGCAGCATATTTGGGAAATTTCTATGGTGGGGGTCATTATGCTCAAGGGATAATGGAAGCAGTTGTAACCAGCGAAATGATTGATAGATTCGTTTAAAACTTTATGAAGAATATAGACCGCTTTGCAAAAAGCCAGTCTTGTGGCTTCACTAATTAAATTTTACGCATCGATACCTACATTTATCGTAGCTTGTATAAATTGCAGTTCAACGTCCCAAATGCAGACGTACCAAAAACAACAAATATGACGCAGTGTGATAAGCAAAATTATATTGTATTTCAGTGTTATATTTGAGAAACGAAAGAAGGGAAGATAAGACGGAGAGTTCGGAGAGATAAAAGTGAAAGCTGATATGAACTAAGATTGCTCTGACGAAAGAATATAGATGTGCTCGTTTAATGGTCCTTCACGCAGATCATGAAACATTTTCAATTTCATTCGTTTCATAAACTTCTCAAGTGGACCCTTATCCGTCGTAAACTGCACCCATAATGTTATTATAAGCGTTGACTGTGCATTTTCAGCTTTCTATCCTATTGTGTGAAAGGATCAAGCACAGCTCTGCGGGCAGATGCGATATGGCCGGACGAGATTATGGTTGCAATCGATCGACGCGAGAAAGCATTGACTGGAAGAAAAAATAATCACAACTGATAAAACCATTATACGTGAAAACCTCTTCTCTCTTGGCTAAGTCACGTGAGTTTATTTAGAATCCGAAAATATTCAACCTGAAGGATGAAAAATTTTAATAGCTTCTTATGTGTCGATGATGATATGTACCAGGGAGTATAGGGAAATAATTCTACCTCGTGCAGTAATGACCAGAGTGTGATGAGGATAAAGGATCAATTTTCCGTTCGTTGCGATTAAGGAGCACATATGTGCTCGATCTGAAGTCTGCGTTACGAAAACAGCCGCTAGGAAGTAGAATAAACATCACACAAGCTTTGTGACAGGAAGCGAAAATATGATCCGAATTCCTCTGCAGTACGAATAAGACTTTCGCAACCTCCATTCCCTGGTCTTTTGGAAACCCGTCATTTCTGCAGCCTTTATTGACCCGATCTTTTGACAATCTTTATTGACCTAACCCCTTAGGCAAAACTTATTGCTTTCAAATTTTAGCAACCTTTGTTGTGATGATCTTTTGACAACCTTTATTGTCGTAGCTTTTTGACATCCGTTATTGTCCTGACCTTTTGACAGCCTCTATTATTAGGCCATTTGGTCACTTATTTCACCGTGAAGGTTTGCGAAAGGGTTGATCACAGTTTCCTGAATCTGGATCAGGTAATTTTCTATACTCGAATCCTATAAAGTACGGAACCTCTTAGGTTTGCACTGCCCGTTCGACTATCAAATATTGCAAGACTCCAATTAGCGACCACTTCATAAGCGGCCCCGATGAAGCTTTGTAGGTGGTTTTCCGATCCAATCAAGTCAGTTTTCATTCCACAAAGCTCGTACCACAGATACAGGTCAAGTCTTTCAAATTCTGCGGCCGAATTCTATAAAAAACGATCAATCAGTAATGTTTGTTCACTTGAGAGCGACGTTCAAACGATCGAAAAATAAAGGTTGCCTGGCACGTTCAATCAGCAGAAACAAACGTCTCCTTAAGACTTTTTCGAAATCTATTTTTATAGAAACTTCATTCGTCGTGCTTTCCACTGTTAATTATTTTCAAAACCTTCACTTCTCCGGTGGATATCTTTAGAGAAAATATCACTATGAGAGAAATAATTCGAAGAAATTTTATCTCGTTTTTGAATGGTTGTTTTCATTGTGGAATATACCCAAATACCCGAATGATCGCCTTAAAAATACTAAAGTTGAACAACGATCAATTAGCTAAATTTTACGGATATAATTTCATCAAATTTCTCATTTGCTCTTAATTTCATCTCATTTTTTCACTCTTTCGGTAATGAATGTCGTCTTCGTTTAAATTCAACGTAGAAGTGACATGTACATTTCGTGAGAGACAACTCTAATGGCATCGTCGAAAAACAATCCTTATTCCACTCTACTTAAACTACACACAATCTCCAGACGACGATACATGAAGCGTATATCTAGGCTCAGTATTCGTTGAAATGGGCTGATTCTATACAGTAGAGTATCAACAGTGTTTTTATCGAAGGATGCAAACCCAAAAATGAGACAAAATTCAGGCACGTAAATATTTCTCAAGCAAATTCATCCATGGAATTTGAGAAACTGCCAAAATGATAGGGTGGGGACGGAGGAAGGGGAGAGGAGAGAGAGATCGTGTCATTTATGTTCGGGTTAGCAATGGTGTACCAAAATGAGCGATTAGTCTTCTTTCCTTCCGTAACTTTGTCACAAAAAATACCACGAGACAAATCCACGAAGTACTCCAGCAATCCCGTTCCATCTTCGCAAAAGCTCTCTTCTCTCCAGATGAGTGTCAGAGAAAGCTTTTGACCCGTTGCTTTTCTTGAGTGATTGACACAAGAGCAGCTTGTGGTGTAAATGAAAGGCTGCCTGTGGATTTCATCTCACAAATATAAGGAGACGGTATTAGGCAACAGCTCTGGAACCATTCACCACTTTGTGTCCCCATTTTTATGCATTTTCTTCCTGCATCATAACGTGGCCGTATACCTGCAAATGACAAATATTCTCTTAAGGTCTATAAGTGCATTGCATGTACATAAGAAATGTGCTACATGACCGAACAGTACAATATGATCAGTAGCACGGAAACTTACGAAGCAATTCGCACGGTCCTCGTAAGCCCTTTTGAGAATCAGTGAAGTCTTCTTTCAGAACTTTCTAAATGTGATATAGTAAATTAAGTAACTCCTTGCACAACCAATGCAACTGTCCGACGCACCACCTCTTCTGTTCTATGACAACTGTGAACGACAATCATAAATTCGCTCCTATTTCCTATAAGAATTCAAGACGATTTTGCAAGCATGGCATTCGCAGGACGAATCAATTCTTCTTAAATGCTATTAGTCTCTAGGTTTCATCACCTATGGTGCTCGGCTAATGAAAGTCGCTTCTCACATCAAAACTTTGATCGCCACACTACACATCTCCCAGTCCTCACAGCTTCCATTCAGGAATCAGAGAAACAAACTAAATGAATAGAAAACTCGGAAGTTCAAAACATCTCATCGTTTAGTGATATTCGTAGCTTAGAGATCGATAATCGGATAGTCAAGTAATGAATATGATTGCTCGCTCTTCGTCATACCATATCGCCATCTTTCGAAATCGAAAGGGCTGTGGTCAGTCCACGTGTAATTCATCGATTCTCCGAACTGAGCTGCTCCTAGCCAGATCACTTCCGCTCCTAGTGCCAATTCTGAATTTAACAGATCGCTCTTTAAAAAATATTAAATTTAGAAATTCACTTCTAACATGGAACGTTTGCTACGAGTAATGATTGAGAAAATTCATTTAATACGATGTCTTATTTCCTTTGTGTTTTTTAATTACTCAGTCGATCAAGTGTAGTCCTCAACAGAAAAATAGTTTATAATAGCACAATAATCGTATTGCTCAACTCAACATATAATATGAGATTTGCTGAAGTATAAGCTGAGCAATTAATTGTCAGCTAATAATAAATGAATTCTAAACATTCCAAAAAAGAGCACTTTTTTTGAGGATAACAAAGAGTATTGTAAAAAAAAAATGTTGTGACTATTCGATGGTGATAACGAAGGAGTCTCCTAGACGCTTGTGCGAGTGATTCATATAATCACTTTCGGTAATGAAATAATAAAGTTCCCAAGTCATAAATATCAAATTGAAATGAATTTTGCTGTGTGAATGAATGACATCGAAGTTATTATCACCGAATTAATTTAAGCCGAATAAAACCTTCCAGCGAGCTGGTAGAGCAATCATATCGTTGAATTGTCGTTATCATGTTCAACGTTTATTTTCGGGTCAAATGATTTCTCACCTCACAGTCAAAAATTATTAATGAATAGATAGATGAAAAGTTAAACGTGTGGATAAAAGAAAATAGTGAAATAATTAAAAATTTCGAAGATAAGAAAAAATAGATAAATAAGAACAATTCAAATAATGAAGTGATAAAGTAGGTGATGGAGTATGGAAATATTATAGTGCTAACGTGTGAGGAAGAGATTATCCGCTTCACTATGAACAGATGCAAGATGAGCCCTTCTGAAGAGACACTGTAGCTCAGCATGAGGCCATTTATCATCGTTGAAGAAGCGATAGCATTTGCGTGAATGAGGAGAATAACGCCAACCGTCTTCGCACGGGTTTGCTTGAGTCACTTAAAAACATTTTCACAATGTAAAGCATTTACATAAGTCACAATATTCTTTTCTCACTTTTCACCAATGAAAAAAGGAATGGATATCGTTACCTTCATTATAGATCGTTATAGGGAGATAAAGTATTAAATAGGGAAGCACATCCGATAAATTCATCATTCTTTGAATCAGGAAGAGAATTTGGAAATCACAAAACCTCCACTTCTTCCAAGCAAAATTATTTTAGTAATTAAAAACCAACAAAAAGAATAACGAAGAGGCATTATCAATGTGTTACATAACGTAAAGGCATATTCCAGGAAACGATATGTTGCATTAAAGCTGGAGATATTGGTTAACTAAAAAGTGCTCATTAGTTAAATATACGTAAGTAGCCAATAAAAGAAAAACACTGAGACATTTCTTGAATCGAATCACATATCTGATTATATATGCACTCTATTGGTGAAGTTTTAGTGTTCATTTAGTATATGACACCAAAAGTGCTTTCGTATCGATATCACTGTCCCAAAAACTGTTATACTTTGCTGGATTGCCATCATATATCTATAGACAGATAGTTTTGGGCATTTAATTTCGAAGAACTGAAAAACACGTTAGCCATCCCATGATAAATCGATTTCAGCGGTTCGTAATTATATCCACTCATTTGAGTTACTCGACGTTTAAGCTCATTACACTTTGAAAACTTCAAAGAGTGTTCCACCTATTTTCTCGTTCGTTTAGTATCAAGCTTGCATCCAAACATCGAGCGGGTTAAGCTTCAGGCGAACATCGTTGCATTACTTAAAGAATTTGCTGTAAACCTTCGATGAATTTTATTACAAATATGGTGTTATTATTGAATTTTCCTTTTAAGGCAGAGAAAGGCCCACTGCTGTTCTCGTATTAATTGAAAACCGGTAATGAAGCCCAGATGCAACCGCAACCTTACTTTCGATATCCTACAACACTTATTAAAATATCGCTTTAAGCACTGAGGAGATACTTACAACATGCTCGCAGAGATCTCTTGAACCTTTCGTATGACTATCTCTTATCGTAAGTTTCTTGAAGGATCTGAAAATTTTCTAGGAAGATTCACTGCTCTCAAAAGTCAAAGTTCATGCGAAACAAACCAAATCACCCAGTCAATCATGGAGATGCATCTAACTCACACTCCAGAACGATGATACTTTGTTCCAAATGCCAAAACTGCTAGTAAAGTTGATGAGTTTTCTCTAGGAACTCATATAAACTTCATAAAACCTTCATGAATAACACAAAAACCTGGCATTTATTGATGTTGCAGTGATTTCTAGGACCATGTGCGCTCATTTTTTTGGCGGGACGAATGGCGGATGAAGGGAATGCGAAGTGACCGTTATCAAACCAGGTCTCATTTGCAGGTGCACAGTAGCAGCATGCATGCGAATACAAACTGCACATGCATGCACAACGCACGTGCACGCACGCACACATTACACGTGTAAATCTGCAGCAATCCCATGAGGCACGTACTTCCTTGTTTCCTTAAGCGGTGTCGAAATACTCACGACTTTTTTGGATGCACGAAATGTTGCAAAGGAGGCGTGGAACGTGATTTGAAAATATACACACGATAGTAAATCACGCACGCAAGCAATGTGAGGCGCAAATACACTGGGAGATATTAATTCTCTCTCAGTTGGCGACAATGGATTTTCGTGTTCGAGACGTCTCCACAGTGGGGATGTTTTTGGAGGGAGCCGAAAGCAAACTTTTGAGAGCAAAGTTTATATAGTAAGTAATGGTTTATTTTATTCAATCATTCAAACTGCTTTATTTAACCATAAAGAAACATAAAATAGTATGGGAAGATATTGGCGATATTCAAAAATGAAAGCATTTAAGTCTCATGAGTGCGGTAGTGCTGAAAAAAGGCTGAATCGACACGATGCAAATAGCATACCGTCTGGCCGTCTACTCCCTTCAAGGACGATAAGTCTAACTGGGCTAATTTCGCTTTGAAAGCAGTGAGATTACTAGCTTCCACAATATCAGCTGGTAGTTGATTTCATACCCGAATGACTCGAAAGGAAAATGAACTTAATATACCCATTTTGATCGAAAATCTATGTTGTAGCTGAAAACGATGAAATCGGGAGCGTGTGTTGGATGGTATATACGCAAAGATGATATCGAACGGGATATCGTAGCAGTCCTTCACTATCTTAAAGCACAAATGGAGACCAAGTTCACGTTGTCGGTATTTCAAACTTTCCAGACCGAGAATCTGTAATATTTCGAGGCAGAAACTAATGACAGAATCAGGAAAAGCTTTGTGGAAAGCTGGTCTTAGGTATCGAATCTGCACACTTTCAATTATTTCAGCGTCTTTATCAGTGCATGGTGACCATATCTGGAGACAATATTCGAGGAGAGGGCGGCAATAGACAATAAAAGCAAGTCTGCAGTGCTGAATGCACGGATGTCCCAGCGAACGTAGTATACAATTAGCTACTTCCGAAAGTAGTAAAATGTATACCACGTTCAGAAAACTCTGTAAGTAAGTAACAGTTGATTAAATGGAGAGATTTTTGGATGTTTTAAACTCGGCGGAATCAGAAGATCGAGTTCGATCCCCTAATTTAGCTGAAAAAGCTTTTTGTCGTAGAGGCCAATTCTCTAGCCATAACTCTCTCGGAAAAGCGAGCGTACAACGACGATGGAATGAGTTCTGTGAGGAAGATGGAAAGGGTTACTGAGATTGGTCAAGACCATCAGCTGTAGGCTATCTTTTAAGAATTCGAATGCATTTACCGTGAAGGTGAATGTAAGTCGAAAGAAGTATGCACAAAAGCATGAGCAGACTGTTGAACGATCGCAGTTAAGGGAGCAAAGTGAATCGCCGTAAATGTTCTTAAATAAGATAAAATTGAGCGCATAGAACAGGTTTACGTATGATGACTGAAAATACAGCTTCGTAGTACCAAAGACGCACTTGATTAACGATGGGGTTGGTATTTCGAGCCAGAAAGTACATACGACTGGCTCATAGCGAATGCACATTGACAACCCTTTCCAAGTTTCAGAGATTGGAAGGAGCCAGTTTCAGTTCTTCTTGAAGAGACCGCTATATTGCTCTATTGCCCTATCTATGTGTACAGTGATCGAGCAAATATTCGGCGTGCTGGGCTGTAACGGTGTCCATGAATGTTAATTAACAGAGTAGAGGACATGAGGATGGTGATTGTGCAGATCGGCGATGGCCGTGCTAACTGTTATTTCCAAAGCATTGTACCATCACAAGCTGCTAAGGCAAAATCGAAAGCTCAAATCACTTGCCCAAAGAGTACGCTCACTAACTGATAAATGAATGATTCATGTTCGCTTTCAAAAGCTGAAAGTTTCCTTCAAAATCTTTGGAGACCAAAGTCTGAGGCTTTTTATTATCGATAGGGCAGGAATTGGTTTCCACGTAAGAAATTTTTGTCATGCGTTGTTATGATGAGAAGATGTTGTGGAAGACGTCTACGCGTTGAATGATCTCAAATTTCCATAGCGACGCAAGAATTTTCTCTGCTCCACTATAACTCGTTAGCTACTTTGTTCAGCTGTGAGCGAGGGCGCTTGTCATGTTCTGGTTTCCAGTGATGCGTTCGTCAATAAACTTCAGTTTACGTCTCGTGGAACTCATCTCGACAACGGTACACCAACTGGCGACCAGAATTCGAGAAGAATTCAGCATGGATCGAAAGGAATAGACGGACAAGGAGAATCGACGTCAAAGTGCGATAGCGAGGCTTTCCGGGCGATACTCGACGTGCAAGCACAGCGACATCAGCGAACACATGAGTCGATGGCTAGGCAGCAGCTAGCGCTACTGGAGTGACTGTTTTCCGCTATCAGACCCACTCCTGTCGCTTTGACTGTTGAATTCGCCACAGGCTCCATATCGACATCGCTGCCAGAGTTCGCTCAAAATGCAGGCAAGAAATGCACACTCGACTTATTGCTCAACCGGTACGAAGACATCGTCTCCAAGGATGGGTCCGTACTTGATAATGCCGCATCGTTTCGAAGATGAATGCGGTCGCATACGTCCGCTTCACCAACCACATTCTACAGAAGCGAACTGCTAAAGTCTCCCTCGAAGACAATACTGAAAGAGCTGTTCGGACACAACACGTCAGTGTTCGCTCGTAGCTGTGTCTACCTCAGAACTCCGCACTACGGCGAACTCCTCAACGACTGCGCGGGATCGTTAATCGACGTCACAAGATTGCCGAGTTCAACGCCATCGTGCCCGAAGAGGTGAAATGTCTAGTGTTGATCTGCGGCCTTCACACTTTTGAAGATGTTGACATTCGTCGCATCCTATACGCGAAATCAAGGACAGCACACAAGCCACATTAAAGGAGCTCATGCTCGAGACCAGTAGTTCTTGAGCATTAGGCAAGACGCAAGGCTTCTTGATAGTCCTTCATCACTGCTCCAGACAGGAATTAATATTGTTGTCAGCAAGAAGAGCAAACGAGATATGCCTTCGCGCTGGTCGCGCTGTGGAAGAGCGCGTCGGGCCAAAGTCTGCGCTTTCCACAAAAACAAAAAGTGTCATACTTGCAAACTCATCGATCACAAGAAAGGCTTCTGTATGGAGTTCGTCAAAAAAATTGTTGAAGAAGAAAGGCAAAACTGCGGACATCAGCATCACTGCATCCAGATAAATGACCCTACAGTTCAACTGCGCTCTGACGCTGCAGCCAACGTCGCCTTATTGAGCATCAAAGATTGGATCAGAATCAATCACCTGAAGCTACTGCCACCACGTTTCAAGCTGAAGTCTGCGAACAAAAAAAAATCCAAGTTCATGGATATTTCAAGTAAGACTTCGGCATCGATGGGCAAAAGTGAGGAGGGAGCTGCTACATTACGAATACCCAATCATCCTTTCCCCTCGAATGGAAAATCGACGCCTCGCGGTAGCACCATCTGCAATTCGTCTCCGCAGCACTGAACCGGCTTCGCTCCACGCTCACTGCACGTCTTCAGAAGCAAATCTCTGCAGTGTTCACGCCAGGACTGAGAAGCTGCACCAAACCAAGGCGCGCTTGACATTGAAGCAAGACGCAAGGGCTGTTTTCCGAAGTTTTCCGAAGAGGTCACCCTGCTTATGTCGCTCAATCTCCATCTCACAGTAAGGTGACTGCCTCCTGGCTGCAGGTGTGTTGTCCCTCATCGAACGCTCCGACTGGGCAACACCTATCGTCGTCGTTTAGAAGGAGAAGTGATCGATTCAGCTCTATGCAATTTTTCTGCCAGACTGAACGACATTCTCGAAATGCAACATAGCGCACATAGGCTTACCACCGCTCCACCCAAAAAGCAATGATCAAGCAGAATGCTTCGTGGATACGTCAAAGAGTGCGCTCGTCAAGCTGAAGGTGGAGGGACCGACGACAGACGAACATTAGAGTTTTGTGATGGCATGTTGCTCAAGACCTTGCCCATCTAGACCGCACCATTCACTCGCCAAAAACTTCTTGGGACGACCATTACGAACTGTTTTCGACCTGATGGTACCAGATGCCGGCAACGTCGTGGGAACACGCCACATCAAGATGGAAAGAGCAGTTCAATCGTCATCATGTGTCGGCGTCGGGTACCACGATTATGAGTGAACAGCTCTTCCACTATAACTTGCTCTTCCACGATAACTGCTCATCCACGGTAACGAGCGCTAGGTAAGTTCAAGGTCAGTGACGCCACCTACGTCAAAGACTGTAGAACAACGAAAAGCACCTGGACAGCTGCTACCGTTGTACGCAAAGTGGGCAATGCAATCTATTCTGTGCGCTATGCGAATTTTCTTTATATACGTCACATCAATCAGCTGGAACCATGCAACGGTATGATGCAGTTCAATCATCTCCTGGACGTATTCGATCTATCGCTGTTCAGCTTCGAGGGTGGCGAGGTCAATCCAGCGGATATCTCCTACTCCGGTGATCTTTCTACGTCGCTCAACGCGCATTCGCCATACTTGGCCTAGCCTCAGCGTACATCTCTCAAAAAACATATTTTACCTAACTAAAAAGAAGAGGTATTGTGAGAAGATGCCTACGCGTTGAATGATCGCAAATTTGCATAGTGACGCAAGAATTTTTTCTGCTTCATTATAGCTCATTTACAATTTTGTTCAGTTGTGAGCGATCTTCGGAAGCAGGGGCGCTTGTCATGTTCTGGTTCCCAGTGATGCGTTCCTCATCGCTTGTCAATAAACTTCAGTGTACGCCTTGTGGAGCTCGGCTTGACAACGATACAGCAGGAGAACTAGCACTTCAGTCGGATTGCGGCAAAAAAGATACGGGTCATCTTTAGGTCAGTTTTGCCTTGTGGTCTTGGCTAGAGCAGCATTTCCCAACTCGTGGCAATTTTTTGTCTCAGACCAAAAAAGCTCTGTCGCAAACCTACTCAACGTGTTCGTTTCATGGTTATTTGTCATGCATCTCGCATTGAATCAACATGTGGAACCTAATCGTCTCTGAGTTGTTTAAGTTTTACACCCACTTCTACCCTATTGTCGTCTTCTTACTCATACAATATTTCTCTATTTCTGTGTCTATTGAGTCAATTTCTGTTTGGGTTCTTGTAACCATAGCAGTATTGAAAAATGGTGAATGGTGACGGTAGGTAAGGTATTTTGTAGGGTTCATCCAAGAAATGCATTTTTTTATCAGCTCTCTGCAATAGAACTCTCGCTCCAAATCTGTTTCCATCCTAAATGGCAATCCAAGATTAGGGAATAATGTCCTTGATAAACGCTACAAAGCATCACGATTTCGTTATTCGTCACAGCCGTTTAGCTTTCACCAAAGACTTTTCAAAAACGCAAGTAACTGAATGAATGGCTACTCGCAGCTTATGTTATTTGCTACGAAACTTTGTTCACTTTTGGTCTCATATAATAGATCACCCTTGCAAAATTCCGACTTCGCTACTTCAACGCAGGGCAAGGGTGGCAACGGGTCAAGAAGGCTATGCCAGCGGAGCTTCGTGCTCTGGCAGGTCCTACCAAGCTGGACAGGCTTCTTGTGGGTACCAGGGAGATGATTACGTATCTGATCCCTAAGGGCCAACTCGGCTAAAGCGAAGCGGTGAAAAGGCCTGCCCGCCTGGCCAGCGGGGTGGCGTCACTTACTGGCTAAAACAATGCAAAACCACGGGCCTCAGTACCCTGCAGGGCAATCGAACCGTCCTACGACGGCGGGGCGGACCTCGAAAGCCCAGAGGCTGCTAAGAATCTCAGGTTCGGACAGGCCGTCTTGGAACCGGAACACAACCTTAGCCATATGCACCTACAACTGCAGGTCGTTGGCAAGGTGGACCGACCTATGTCCGAACCTGGAGGAGAAAGGAAAACTAAAATGTGATGTGCTGGGAATCTGCGAAACGCGCCGGAAGGAAGAACTGAATGCAAGATGGAAAGATGGCAGTGCCGTGAGATTGGGAAAGGGTGACGGTATCAGAACGGTCGGAGGGATCGGGTTCATCATCGGAAAGGAATGGGCCGACAGGATCGTCTCGTGCAATATAGCATCGACACGAATAGGCGTTCTAAACGTCCAAATATCAGGAAAAGCCACCCTCAAGATCATCCAGACCTACGCCCCAACCACTACAAATGACGATGATGAAGTCGAAGAATTCTACCGAGAGCTAGAGACAGCTCTAGCCCAAAAATCCACATACACCATCGTCATGGGGGATTTCAACGCAAAGGTCGGGAAAGGGTGGCAAGATGAGAAATACGTTGGAAAATTTGGACTAGGAGAAAGAAACGATAGAGGAGAACGCCTAGTCACCTTCGCCGAGACAAACAATCTATACATCGGAAACAGCCTATTCCAAAAAAGACTATCTAAAAGATGGACATGGATAGCTCCGAATGCTCAGTACCGAAATGAGATCGATTACATCCTTATTGACAAGAGACGTATACTCCAAGATGTCTCGGTTGTAGACCAATTCAATACCGGCAGCGACCACCGCCTAGTTCGGGCAAAACTCAACATCGACAAAATAAGAGAGAAAAAGGCACTACACCTTACGCTAAAAAACCAGCGCACAAAGGCCTATGATGGAAAGATATTTAAAGTCGCCATCGAGAAAGAGAATTGGGATCAGCTAGAAGATATTGATAAAGATTACGACTCACTAATACGTAAACTAAAGGCGTGCTTCACGAAGGCCGAAGTGAGCCATCAGCAACACAACGAAGGAAGAATCTCGGAGGAAACGAAGAGATTGATGGAAAGAAGGAAAAACATGGAAAGGAACGAGAGAACAGTAGTCGAGTACTCCATTCTATGCAAAGCCATCAGGCAACGCTTGAAGGAAGACCTCGAAAACTTCAAAACCAGAAAATTGCTGAAGGCCGCAGAGGAAAGGAAAAGTTTGAAAAAATGCAGACGGCAGCTGGCACAGTACAGGAAAGATGTGACGGCGCTGAAAACCGAGGATGGGCGGACGGTAACTAGCAAAAGAGAAATGCAGGAGGTTTGCAGATCCTTCTACACAAATCTCTTCAAGTCGTCCATATCGCTTATCCCTCCGTCGTCACAGGCAACGGAAAAGGTGCCAACAATACTGATTAGTGAGATCGAGAATGCTCTTCGACTGATCAAAAGCGACAAGGCTCCAGGGAAGGATGGTATAACATCAGAAATGATAAAAAGCGCAGGGGTAACTTTTTGGAAGGCCCTCGCAAAAAGATTCAACAAATACCTCATAGAAGGTAAAATACCAACACAATGGAAAGGGTCAAATACCATCCTGCTGTACAAAAAAGGGGACAAAGAACATCTGAAAAACTACCGCCCCATCTGCCTCCTCTCTCACATCTATAAGCTGTTCACAAAAATCATAGTAACGAGATTATCAAACGATCTCGACTATCAACAGCCAAGAGAGCAGGCAGGATTTCGCAAGAACTACAGTACGATGGATCACATATTTGCCCTGACACAACTCATCGAGAGGGCACGAGAATACAAACTACCCCTATGTGTCGCTTTCGTAGACTATGAAAAGGCCTTTGACAGCGTAGAAATCAACGCAGTCCTAAACTCTCTCCAGAAACAAGGTATCGCGGCTCAATACATCAATCTGCTCAAAGAGGCAAACTCGCAATGCACCACCGACATAAAACTACTATCGACACCTGTAACAGTCCCTGTGGAGAAAGGTGTCAAACAGGGAGACACAATCTCCCCCAAGCTATTCACCGCATGTCTAGAATCAGTGATTCGAGACATTGACTGGGAAGGTGGTATCATCATCAACGGCGAGTACCTGAACCATCTTCGGTTTGCGGACGATATCGTGCTAATCGCTTCCACCGTCAGTGAACTACAAAACATGCTGACCAAGCTCAGCAATCACAGCGCAAAAGTCGGCCTCAAATTGAACCGCATGAAAACCAAATATATGCGGTCAGAAACAACACAACCAGGCCAAATAATGGTGGAAGGCGACGTAATCGAAGAGGTGAAAGAATATGTCTACTTAGGGCAGTTGGTGAAAATGGATCGCGACATGCAGCCCGAATTAACGCGACGAATAAGAGCAGGATGGAAAGCATTCAACTCGATAAAGGATGTGCTGAAAGCGAAAATGAATGAAACCCTTCGTGCTAATCTATTCAACAGCACGGTCCTACCGGCCATGCTCTATGCATGCGAAACGTGGGCCACAACAAAACAGGAAGAAAGACGATTAATAACAGCACAAAGGGCAATGGAAAGATGCATGCTAGGAATATCGCTGTGTGAACACATCCGATGCGAGATGATTCGCCGAAGGACAGGAATCCGGGACGTGATCGCAGAGTACCGCAAGCAAAAGCTACGCTGGGCAGGCCACGTAGCTCGAATAACAGACGACAGATGGACTCGTGCAGTTGCTGAGTGGTACCCTAGAGACCACAAACGACCACTCGGGAGACCTCCAAGAAGGTGGAGAGACGATATTGAGGAAGCAGCGGGAAAGACATGGCAAAGGCAGGCGATATCGAGAACGGAATGGAAGCGCATTGTGACCGGCAGCGTCATCGACGTTCGATAGTCCGGTCAATCAAGTGATCAAGTGATAATAGATCAGGGCTATCTAAAATTTCGCTCACTAGGCAGAATGATCAACAAAACGAAGTGAAGAACAATTCAGCCTGCTGCAAATTTCTTGCCGTTATTGCTGCATTGTTATAGCACCTTTGTTGAACAATACATCTATCACCAATACTGTTGAATAACTTTTTGGAGATATTAAATAAGCCACACGCATGCATACAGCCTAATGAACACCGAAAAACGTTGCTTAGATCGCACATTCCTTTGTTCGACCAATGGCTTAGTAATAATTGTCGATGAGCGATATAGTAGGTTCATTTAATATATAAAAAGTGCGCATCTCTTCAACATCAGCAGTAACATGCACATTTTTCGAACAGTGTTAATACAACTATGCGTCAATAATGATATGAAGTTCGTTGCTTATGAAAGTAAAAATTACACTTTCTGACTGTTCCCAACGTTTTGAATATTCTTTACCCACAGGTAAACAACCGAGTGTTCAGCAAGGAAAAAAGGCATGTTATGATATGCAATACGTGATCCTGATGGCTTAAGAAAAAGCGGTGCATCGGGAAATGTGAAGTATTGACGAAACTTTCCAAGAAATAGGAAAGCTTTCGCTCATTGAACAAATAGTGAAGTTTATAACGAGTTGTTTGCGGCAAATAACAATAAAACACTGACGGCTGCGAAATTCCCTTGAGACCATTGAAATCGCCATCACACATTAACTCGCCTTATATATCTTGGAAGTCGATAATCAACGTGCTGTTGTTGCTTCAGTAGATGGCTCTGTGGCGATATTTCACACGATTCTTCATGCGATGTTAGCTTAAGGACGGAACGTCATCCATTGGTTATGAGAACTATGACGTGTGCATTCCACCACTTGGATCACATTGCCCACGGGATTTAACGGAGGGCGCCTTTGTGAGTCTTATTCCCATTCCGAATCTCTGGCGATGGATGGGCTACACCGCCTAGTTAGACTGCTCAAGCCCCCAGCCACGACGGGACTCTCACTTAGCGAGGAATTTGAGCAAACTTTGCTCTGGTGGTAGGATACACTTCCACCATTTTTAAAACATTTTTTCACTTGGCAGGTTCCCAACGAATTTTCAAAGAATTTTTAACGGAACATAATCTGAACACTTTTTTTTCATACAACGAGTTTTCAAGGAGTCTTCCCTTCAACGGACCTATAATGAATGAGTCCTGCATTTAATAGACTTTTCATATGATAAGACTTCAACAAATTTGGGGAGTAGCATATCTCAATAAAACGGAGAGAACGTAAACAGTCTTTTTTTTGCTTAAAAAGATGAGCCATGTCCTTCATTCACATCTTATCTTTCTCAGGCGATGCCATATCGAAGTAGATCTTTCCTATTGCAAGATGCCTTCAACTGTTACTGAGGCATACGCTGCTTTCTATCCGATTTTGCAATCAAACCATCGAAAAATCTTTCAGTGTTGGGGTCTTCATCGATGGAAACGATCATATGAGCCGGCATGATCTTGAAGGAAATATCATTTTGTGTCACTGATTATACGGAATAGAATGTAGCATGAGGAAGTGAATATTACGATGAGTTGAGCACTATTCGCCGATGAACATGGTAGCCCACTAGGAAACAAGGAAATACTCTAACCACACAGCCGCAAAGAAATTGCCCTTTTGGACAAAGTTGAGTTATTTTTGCTCAATTTTTGTGTTTCTTCGAGAACTTATGTACTGATGTGCCACTGGAAGATACGATAGCTCCTGGTGCACGGAAATATGAACTCTGGAGGAAGAGGAGTTCTACAGTCGAATGGATTTACCTCCTATGAAGCGGAGGCATTATATTCAAGGGATATTATTTTCTAGCCCAGTCTGCGTTGAGCAATCGGGCATTGATGTTCCGTCCTTCACGTCGTCACCATCATAGGATATAATAGTACTTAAAGTGGTGATATTGTTGAATATTTGTGGTTAGAAATAGAATCAAAGAGATATGCTCGTATTGAGAAGCCAGATGACTTTGAGGGGTGATGTCACAACACCATGGAAATCACCATGCTATGGCACATGCACCTTTAGTAGGTAACCACTAATTAAGATCTAAAACCTAGCGATATGCTTAATTCCATCACTGTGCTCACAGTCTCAATATAAAATAATATTCGAACACCTATTTTTCTCATGATAGCTGTTCGTTATCTCCTCGTGACTAACTCGTAGAAGGCGAAAGCGTCGCGCTATCGAAAACCACATAGATGCCAGAAATGGACGATTAAAGAAAAAATTTTATTATTACGGCCATCTATCAAATGCACTCAAAACAATGAACTCTGAAGAGAGTTGTGTTTTATCGTTCACAGGTGCGTTCATAGTTGCACAGCATCAGTCGAGATCAACAAGATGTACATACACTATCCGTGTGGGATAACGCCGCTTTGTCCTCATAATCTCTGAAACAATGAGAGCATTCAGTTTAGAATATTCCACTTTTGAATTTATAGAAATTGCACAGATTGGGATTAATGCTAAACGGAGTGATATCAGTGCTGTGCAGGGGTGCGATGAGCCGAATATAGTAAGCACTATCAATTACGAACAAAAAATTGTTGCTCTACAGAAAAATGATTTGGAGAAGGAAACGAAAAATTTGATGCAAAATTGGCGAAACTTATCAAAAGGAAATATATCTCTAATGTTTTTTACATATATACTTCTTTATGAGATATAAAATTCGCATAAAATTCGTTGCCATAAAACATTATTCGAAGCTCACCTGCAATTCCTTATCATCGTTTACATCCATCGCTTTTTTCATGCATATGAAAGGTGATGGCACCTTACAACAGCTTTGGTACCATTCCCCACTTGGAACATCCATTTTTGTGCATCGTCGAGCATATTTATATGCTGGACGGCTGCCTAAAAACGAATATTTTTGGATTATAAAGGAATACGTTGAAATTTTCAAAAAAGTTTTCTTAGACGACGTCGTCACACATTTCGCAACTTAGTAATTGAAAGGGGAAATGCATAGTCGATGGCGATATTCTTGATTGCCGTGGAATATATCAACGCCGATCTTATTCAGTGACGAATAACGATGATAGATGCGCACTCTGATCCTCATGTTCTTTATAGTCTTAAAGTTCTGGAATGGTATTGTCTGCTCACAGACGACGATCATATTACCTCCGTACATAATGATTTTCAAATACGGAAATATTTCTTGAAACAACGAAGTGGTTTTGTCGATAAATTGAACATCACCAATATTATGTTTTCCAGGGAAGCGTCGAACCACACATTGATATACTCATCGTTGAGGTTATCTGCTTCACTTAATAATTCAATTTCGAAGATTCAGAGGGTTGAGGTTCGATCAGTCATTTGTAACACTCGGTGCCCTACCTTGCAACTACCTTATTGTAAATGTTCCTATTCCCATTACATGCTTTCAACCATGGTGGGCATGGGTGTAATTACCTCCTTGCCAATGTTCGAAGTCGAAAGGCGAATGATCCGACCAAACGTATTCCTTCGAGGAACCAAACTGAGCAGCACCAAGCCATAATGTCTTATGTCCACCTGCCGCAGCTATCTCTAAAAATCATCGCTATTCACTCTTTGACGTTGCAAAATCTCATCTTTACCATTCCGAAGCAGTTAATAAATAACGGAACTAAGAATGAACGGAATGTGAGCATAGAAGAATGCTGCATAGAACTGAACTTTCTCTTTTCACACCCCTAATACAAAACCACATAAAAAGGGCTGGCAGGTGGTCTTTATTGAAATGGAGTGTTGCATTTAATTATTATACAAGTCATGCAGCAACACAATATGAATCACTATTTAAAGCAAAATGAAGTGATTGCAATGATGCAATGATCAAAAATGCAGATTTTCAGCACTACTTGTTGAAACACTTAAAAATTCTCCTGCACACCCTACAGGTCACATGCACTCAATTGGTAATTTAAGGAAAGCTTTTACTGAGAAGCGAATAAAAGTTACGTTGCAGGAAGTGATTCTCGGTAAGATCATGTATGGCTATGTGATGACTTCCTCTTATGGCGCACATTATCTCCGACATCGGCCATCTGCTATCCTCCTCAAAAATGCGGTAGCAATTACCCGAATGTTCTGAGTATTGCCATCCATCAGCACATTTGGACGCGCACCAGGCAACTGAAAATGATCTTAGTGTTAAGCATTGTCAAAAAAAATTGCAATTGAGAACGGTATCAAATGATGCAAACGGAAGTACCCATATTTGAGAAGTATGTGGCATTGTGAATAGCAACTAAAGCTGCTGGCACTTTGGAGTTTAATTTATCGGTTGAACCTCTGCTAGCGTTGAGCAGCACAACACCAGCGTTGGTATTTCACGAATGTTCTCATGAATACATGCAATAAGCGCACTATGATTGGCCAGCTGACGCGTTGGAAGCTACGAATTGGCCACTGGGCGAGTAATTGTTGTATCGTACTCTATGAGCAAAGCGGAGGAGAAAAGTCCATTGGTGATCATTCTTGATTTAATAGGGCTTGATAGGCCGGTACAATATCTGTAAGGTTAGGACAGGCTGGTAAAACATCGCTAAGGTCTACCTGGTATTATTGCTGAAGAGAGCAGAATGATAAGGCGAGCCATGCGTTAAGCTTGAGCACCAATGATGTGGCACTGCGCTGGTCAGACTTTATATAGGCATGATGTTGGATTCGTGGGAGGGAACTGGTCACACACAGGGGCGTGATGTCCTCGTTGATGAACAGCAGCTCGATGGTAACGGAAGATGGAAGTACACACGTCTTGTCGATTCATCATCTGCTACCACCTTGCGATACACCACAGCAGTTGCAGATTGTCATTGAACGATATTGTTGCGGCGGGGAGGGGACGTGGGCGGCACCGGATGTTGTGCACCAATGCAGTCGTCAACGTTTCTGATGGGATCGTTTGCTGATGATGTCGTTCGCGGTCGTCGCCATCAGCAAATTTTACCGTGAAACGAATATCGAATAAAAGTTTTTTGAGCGCATTTCGGTAATCGGAAGGTACGATCACCTGCATGGCGTATAATTGCAAACGGAAGTGTTTAGCCAGGTGACCGCGTAAGACTCATTGAGGAATCAATGAATACAATATATATCATACAATCACACCTATCCGTTGCCAAGTCATAACACCCAATGTGTAATATCGTTTTTGTTGCGTTTTCGGCACAGAAGATTGCCGTCAAAGAGCAATGACGTTTCGTGAAGCACAAACATAACAAAAACCAGTAATGCACACACTTAAAAAGTGATCACTTTAAGAACCCGAATGTTTCCTGCGAAGAGTTCCCCATTACAATATGTATCTTTTTTTGCTTATGATTGCATTTTTCATGCACACCGCAGACGTTTCTGCCAATCATTCAGCGTCAAACTGTTGACAGTCGAATTTGTAATCAACGAAAACAACCAACTTATAAAATAACAATGGGTCAAGAGATACGGTATTCAAAGAAATAAAACGACAGATAAGGGGTAATAGACCTCGTTATATATGCACAATAAAAACATTTAGTTATGAATGAGTTTGATCGCAATTTTTGAGAATACCAAATAATATTTGTGCTATTGCAAAGTTAATTATCAAATAATTTCAGTAATGAATGGCTTGGTGAAAAAGAGAACGTCAGCGCACTTATGTGAAAAAATTCAGAGAAAATCGAAAGCAAGCGGTGAAGGATGAGGATATATCATAGTGGATAGATGCATTAGTCCCCACTGTGATGGACGGTGTTCAATCTATTCGCTATTATCTATACCATTTGCTTCCACTTTCTCATGCTCGTGAGCCCAGACAACGATTTGGTTCAAATCAAATTGGGTATCTTAAAATAGGCGAAATATAGTTTAAAATAACTCCATGGTGTATGGAAAATATCCGATCCGAATATGCGGAATGAATAACGAAAAATCAATGGTGATTATCAATTAATTTTAAAACATATAAACGTTTATTCGCATAAAAATTGCCCAAATATGGACAAGGATTGTGGTTCCTTTTTTACAAACGTGCAACATCAGTCTTCGCTTTCCACATTTGTGCTTTCGCATGACATTGATTGTCGATCTGTTGGCAGCGTTTCGTCATCGCGAATCATTTCTCTTTTCTACTTTGATAAAAGAAAAAGAATCTCAAAGAAACGATGCATGATCTCGAGAGAGTTCTTAGGAACGAATTCATAACCCTTTCTTCATCGTTGACAAATTATCATCTCAGATGAAAGTCAAAGTTTTCAGCTGAGATAGTTGCACTCTGCATTATCTGATTCTCGCCATTTTTATGCGCAATTTCAACTCATCTAGCTGTAATCGATTTTCGTACTCATCAACCTTTGACGAAATCATTAACCTATTCTTTCCCTCGCTATTGCTTTCCTTCAGCCAATCTAATTCCTCCCTAATATCACTTGAAATATTTCAAAATAATAAAGCGAATTCGTCACAAAACTCACATCAAGCGCTAAAGAGATGAAACCTACGTCAAATATAAGTGTGTATATGAGCATAAAGAACAAATTTATTCATGAATGCTTATATAGATTCGAGAGCGAATAAATTTCCCAATTCAAAACTTTAATCTTTGTTTGTAACTTCAAGTTTTCACTGAATTTATTCCTCTCGTTCTATATGCCCCTTCTACCGATCGAATTCGAAAATTTTGGGGAATATTTTCGCATGTTCATCTCTAGCAGATCAGTTAAAAAAATTAAAAATTTCACGCCTCAGTGAAATACTTCATCGCTCAACGGTGACGTATAAGCAAATGATGTCGTAAACTTCCGCTTTTTAATAAGAAAAGTTCCTCCAATCTTGTTTACTACTTCTTGATTATATGAGAAAAGATAGTTGTAAAAAGTAGAAGAGGAATACGTTTGTTAGATTCAGGGTGACGACTAATGTGGAGTGTGCTTCTGATTAGATATTTTAGTTCTCGCACCGAGCCTCCGGTTCATTATAGTGGATTTTGAAGGCCAATGATCTCTTAATGCGCTCCATCAGCTGCACTTCACCATCAATTTAACGCTCTTTTGTACGCATATACTGCGAAAGCCCAGTATGGCGACACAGTGTCTGTGCTATGTGTGCATACACATGCGCATGTGTGCCCGCATATGTATGTCCGTGTATGTTCGCTAATGCCAACTTCATTGACATCGAATTTGGAGCTATTTAAGTAGGTAATTTTTACAGGTAATTTTTACAGGAAGAGAAAGTGATCTTTCATATTAATTCATTTTAAAGGTGCAGCAGAAGGTGGTCTTTCATAACAACCCCGTTGTCTTTGATAGCAGTTGCAGATATTCAAATGCAGAAGAAAAAAGTTGCATGGATTTCAAATTATTAGGCACTCAAAAAAGGTCAGGATGTGTTTTGTGGGGGATTTTGAGTATTCGAGTTGGTTAAAATATTTCAGAGACTATTTCGCATAAATGTTTTTCCTCAGTACTCTCTGAAAATATTCGCCGATGTGGACGAAACGCAAAAGTGCATCTTGACTCGATCACTAATATTTTCATATATATTGATTGCTTCTTAATGATCCCAGTATCATATCAAAAAAGACAATTTTTATTGTTTACAAAGAATTTTGGGGAAAAATTACCATTCTTGGCTGATTTATTTTAGTGCAATGGAAAAATAGAAGATTGATATGTATTTCTATGAACATTATTCTCTAATGTGAAGCGAATTTATCAAATTCAATGTTGTGCGTTTCTTGAAAAAATTCATTCATCCATATTTCGAAGGAAACGAATCGAATGCTTAGCACAACTAGGAGTTGATTTTCATTTATTTTCCTTAAATGGGCTTGCTTTGTCACATTGAAGAATCAAAGCGCTGAAGTGGAAAAAGGCTCAGTTGAAGGTAATTACGGTGATTAAAAGTATAATTGCTGAAAAATTTACTGAACAGCCAAATGTCGTTATCGAATCGATGACCGATGAGAAGAGCTGATCGGAAAATGATGTAACGATCATAAGCGTAGTGAATTTTTCTTTTTTTTGTTGATTAATGGCTGTAAAGTTACCCACTGCACGCGCTACCCTTTCGCACTTTGATGCATTCAATGAGAGAATCTTACAAAATTTCTTTCAGTTAGTAAGGGTGTGGTTGTTATGCGTTTCACTTGAAAACAAATTAAGCTCAGTTCCATCTGGTGGAATCATTACTTCCTTTAAATGTTGCAATGTATTTTCCTCATTATCGAGGAAATAAATCCGATGAAGAATATTTGTAAATTTCTATTCAGCCACATTCAACAGCATCATTTCTTCGCCAGCTCTCGACTTCCCTCGCGATTAGCGTACGCGTATTGTCTCCTCGATCTTGGTCGATTGGGTATGTCTTCTGGCGGGGCGGCCTGAGCTATATTGCGCCAACATTAAGTAGACATTGCACCTGATGCTATAGACAAATGCTTCAGTCGACGCTTCGCTGCGTCTGAAACCGAAGATCAGGACCGCCGTTAGCCAGATGCTGTTGGCAGTCCGGTGCCGCGAGGAGGAAGCGGGATTTTACTAGGGTATCCTATTACATTCAAAAGCGGTTTGGAATTAATTAACAACGAACTAAGAATGCCAAAAAATGTATGCATTTCGATATCGCAGTAATAAAAACAACATGGGAAATCTCGCTAGAGGTAAGGAAGCACAATGCTCGGCTCTAGGAGAGGCCAAAAGGTAGTGAGACGGACTGATAAGGCGCTCAACTTGATTCACTCATCCATCTGGGCTTTTTTTTCTAAAGATACGCTCATCCCTGACCATGTTGATGCACAATGAAAATTCGGATGATTGGAGACGAGCACAGTGTCTAAATTTCTATAAGTGCTCTCGAGGCTCATAAATCATAGGAAAGATCACAAAGCAGAATGCACAATGGTGCGACCATTCAAAACTCTAATTCTAGTGGTTTACAGCAGAGACAGACAGAGCGACATACATCTTTGCAGTTCACATTGTTGGCGCAATGAATTTAGCAGATGTAGTTAGATATACAAATGTGAATAGCATAT